>QLTV01002703.1:693430-706379 GCA_003457575.1 Thermophis baileyi | reverse complement strand
GGTACTAATATCACTCTATAAAGCCGTAGTTAGACCACACCTAGAGTACTGCATCCAGTTTTGGTCATCACACTACAAAAAAGATGTTGAGACTCTCGAGAAAGTGCAGAGGAGAGCAACCAGGATGATTAGGGGTCTGGAAACTATAACATACGAAAAGCGGTTGCAAAAATTGGGCATGGCTAGTCTAGCGAAGAGAAGGACCAGGGGAGACATGATAGCAGTGTTCCAATACTTGAGGGGCTACCACAGAGAGGAGGGGGTCAGGCTGTTTTCCAAGGCACCAGAAGGCCAGACAAGGAATAATGGATGGAAACTGACCAATGAGAGATTCAACCTGGAGATAAGGAGAAACTTTCTGACAGTGAGAGTGATCAACCAGTGGAACAGCTTGCCTTTGGAGGTTGTGAGAGCTCCAACACTTGAGACTTTCAAGAGGACTTGGAGGGGCTGCCACAGAGAGGAGGGGGTCAGGTTGTTTTCCAAGGCACCAGAAGGCCAGACAAGGAATAATGGATGGAAACTGACCAATGAGAGATTCAACCTGGAGATAAGGAGAAACTTTCTGACAGTGAGAGTGATCAACCAGTGGAACAGCTTGCCTTTGGAGGTTGTGAGAGCTCCAACACTTGAGACTTTCAAGAGGAGATTGGACTGCCATTTGTCTGAAATGGTGTAGGGACTCCTGCTTGAGCGGGGGATTGGACTAGATGACCTACAAGGTCCCTTCCAACTCTATTAATCTGTAATCTGTAAACATGCAAGTACAACAAGCAGAGGCAGCAACACAATAAGTGTTCAACATGCTGTGAGTGTTGTTATGGCAATTAATTCTACTGCATAAAATATACTAGATCAGAAATAAATATGGAAAGCTATTTAGTCTATAGTTTAAATGTACTAGTACCAGATACAATACATGCATTTAAATGGAATATTTTGATAATATGCCACAAGAAAATGAAAGACAGTTTGCTTGTAATTCTGCTTCCTATCCCATTTCATCAAACTGGATGAAGCCACTCTGGGGCTGGCCATTTCTATGACGCTCCTGCCCATTGTGGTGTGTGGTGTGCTTCTTCACATAACATATGAGCTTAATAAACATAGACTTTCAATTAAATTTTTATGACTTCTGGATAAACCACATGTGCTCATTTTGCAGATTTTACACCCCTGACAGAATTAAGAGCATTTGTTCAAATGCCTTGTTGACCATTAATATTGCAAGATCTCATTTCTGAATGTTATGGTCTGTTACCCAATTTTAATCGTGGTCAGTGCCTGGTATGTAGTTTTGCTTGTTTATAGCAGTAGATTATTGTTATGGTGCAAAGAGAAACAGAGAAGGGAGAATGGCTCACCTCTCTGCAGGAAGCAGGTTCCATGGACAGTAATCATTCTCATGTTCAGCTTGGTATTGTTCAGATATGTTCATTGAAACCACTTTTGTAATTATACAACAAACACCAGATTGACTTTTAAGTTTTACCATTAAGCAGCATATTGTTACTTACAGTTTAAAAGTAGAATACTATATTGCCTGTAAGTCATATTATTGTCATTTGTTAACAAATTGCTTCTCTCTTGTTTCTTTTTAAGTTGTGGACTAAAAGAGGGAGCAAATTGCCAGGATAGAAAACTGCAGGAATTTGTCCAGGTAGTCTCTGAGAATAATTGGACGCAACTAAACAGAAAAGGATAGGTGATATTGTATCGATCGCCTTGTCATACACCTTGTTCTATGTTGATTTCCATTTTAATTATCTTTAAGTGGAAATCAACATAGAATGAGGTGTATGAGAAGGCAAAACAATATCACCTATCCTTTTCTCAGCCTACCTTGAAGAAGTATTTCGCAAACTAGAGTAGGCAAAAGATGGAATAAAAATCAATAGCACCTATTGAAATCACTTAAGATTTGCAGATGATGTTGTTCTCTTCTCACAAGACCCAGAAGAGCTACAAACACACATACAAGAACTGCACGAAGCAAGAGAACCATTTGGCTTAATAAATAAACCTAAAAAGAGTCAAGTTATGTTTAATAAATTCACTAAAGAAAGAATTTTTTTAATATCTGGAGCAGAACTAGACATAGTAGACCACTACATATACCTTGGCCAATGGATCTCAATGGAAGGCAACACAATAAAGGAAATTGAATGGTGTGTTAAATGTGGTTGGCAGGCATTCGGCAAGCTAAGCATAATTTTCAAGAACAACCTCCCCCTATGCCTGAAGAGAAAAGTTTTTGATCAGTGTGTGTACCTGCTTTAACATATGTTGGTGAAACATGGACGCTAACCTCACAATCGATACAAAAGCTAGGAGTGGCTCAAAGAGCCATGGAAAGATACATGCTCAGTATTACAAGACAAGATAGAAAGACCTGCACGTGGATTAGAGAACAAACAAAAGTATACAATATCACAAGAGACTAAAAGAATTGAAATGGAAATGGAAATGGAAATGGGCTGGTCACATAGCAAGAAGAACTGATGGCAGGTTAACCAAGGCAGTCATAGAATGGATCCCACTTGATAAAAAGCATCCACAAAAGAGACCTAAAACAAGATGGATCAACGACATCAGCAAGTACTGCGGGCCCAATTGGCAAAAGAAAGTTCAGGACCGTATAGGTTGGAAACATGCAGAAGAGGCCTTCATCCTGCAGTGGATAGACAATGGTTAAAAAGATAATACAGAAATAATAAATAAATTAAATAAATAAATAAATAAATATTTTCATGAAAACTCAGTTTTGTAGAAAGCATTTGTGCTTTGATCAATTATTATGGTTTAATGCCCAGTCAGCCAGGTGTTTAGACTGAATTTGGCATTTTTATTCACCGATCGAGTCCTTCCCAAAAACTTCAGATAGGCAAATGTTGTTTGATAGTGTTAAAGGTAATTATCATAAGATATAAGCTGTTCCAAGTAAAGCTACTTTTTGCAATTGATTGATGGTGATTTTGTCAGTGCTGTTGATGTCCAAGTGGTGCTCCAGATGTTTTGGGATTACACACAAGGCATCTGTAGTATTGGTACTGTTTTTTATTTCTTTTGCCACATTCATTCTATCTGCAGATCTTTGCATTTTGTGATTTTCTCCAGTTCTTTCTCTTCCATTGTGTTGTCTCCAGGTATTGCCATCCAATGTCCAGCATTTTTAGTCTTTCTTATTGACAGATGTTAAGTGTTATGTGGCAGGTGCATATCTGTTTGAATTCTAAATGCCCAGAATACTTTAGTTTCTTCATTTTTATTATTTTGTCTATTTTGTTGTTCCATCTATTCTTGCTTGCTGGCAAATGGTATTTCTTGCAGTGTATATTCCAATGTACCATTGCTGCTATTTTGTTATGCCGCTGTTTGTAGTCAGTCTGTGTGATCTTCTTGCAGCAGAAGATCTAAATGGTCCATTGTTTCTTCAGCTGCTTTGCAGAGGTGGCATTTGCTGTCTGTTTCTGTCTTCTCCATTTTGCCATTGAATACATTTGTTTTTAAAGCTTGGTCTTGTGTGGCCTCTTTGTCTTTCTTTAATTTTCCTGCTCTTAAGCCATTGCCATATCTTGTTGCTATCTGCTTTGCCTGCTACTTTTTTCTATGTACTGGCCCTTTAACACTTATTCTTGCCATGTCTCTTCTACTCTTCATTTGGTCTTTCTTTTAGGCCAATTTGGTCTCTCCAGTATTCAGTAAGTCTTCATGTTGTACTAGCTTCAGCAGATCTTCTTCACTGTCCTTCAGATATTCTTCCAACGCCCCTTTTCTTCTTCAGCTGTCTGGCGTACTTGCAACATTCCATGCCCACCTACTTTCCTTAGTAAGTAGAGTAAGTATGAAGATGAAGGGCATGATTCATTGACATTTTTCTTCTGATCTTCCTATCCAGGGCTCTTACTTCTGCTTGAATCTAATTCACTATTCCAGCTGTATATCTAATAATTGGAATTGCCCAGATGTTAATTGCCTGGATGGTATTTTCTGTGTTCAGAATGGGCTTTAAGATCTTCTTCACTGTCACAATGTATTCACTTCTAAGTTTCTTCTTGACTTCAGCGTGCTTGATGTTGTCAGTTTGAAGGATGCCAGGTATTTGTACTGATCATCTTTATACAGACTCTTGATGTTATTTCCATAGGGCATCTTGAGTCCTTTGGTTTTCATAATTTTTCCCCTGTTAATTGTGACACATTTGTCCAGTCCAAACTTCATTTTAATATCTTGGCAATGTATATATATATGGTGTTGAGCAGCAATTCTATTTCAGATCGTGTTTTTCCATACAGCTTCAGATTGCTCATGTAAAGGAGTGGGATAGCCTAATAAATGTTTTTGATATTCCATAGCCATGATCCTAACTTGTTCAGTACTGTTGACAAAGGAATCAATGCAACAACAAAAGGTAGTGGTGAAAGTGAGTCTCTTTCAAAGATTCCTCTCTTGATATTAACCCCTCTCAGTCTATCACCATTGATAGCAACTATTGTCTCCCATTGTGCCATCGATCTTTGCACAAAACTGCTGTGCATAGTTTCTACTGATTCCTGTTATTTCTAGGCACTTGGTCATCCAATCATGTGGCAAGGCATCAAATGCCTCCTTGAAATTAATCCAAGTTATATTCAAGTTGGTCTTCTTTCTCTTGCAGTTTTCCAAAATCATCTTGTCAATTAGAAGCAGATCTTTTGTTCCTTTGCTGTTTGGGCTTTTTCCTTTCCACTCGGGTGGAAAGAGCTTGTTTTCAACTACAGCTTGTTCTCAACTAGACGCTATTGGACTGCATCAGCTACTACCTGTATACCAGTTAGCAATTTGAAAGTTGTTGGTAAGCAGGTAATTGGCCTGTAGTTGCCTGTTGTTTTGCCTTTTGTTAGATTTTTCATTATTAGATTTTCATTAGATTTTGCTAGATTTTAGCCACTCTTCAATTGCACATCCTTGCAGTATGTTGTTAAACTGTTTTGCAATGAGTAGGTATAAACCGGTCAGATGTTTCAACCAAACACTATGTAGCTCATCTTTACCTGGTGTTGACCAATTCTTGATCTTCCTTTATCTTTTCTCTATCATTTCTGCTGTTATTACATATTCTTTTCTTTCATCTATTTTTTTATTCTTATCGACCTCCTTTGACAAAGTAAACCACAACCTACTTCTTAGTAAGTTAGAAAAATGTGGGATAGACAACATCACCATAGATGGATTCATAACTGGTGGATAAACCACACTTAATATGTTCTTTGGGTTGTCCCATAGCTGTGCCCAGAACTGCACTGTTTCTTCTTTGTCAGGTGTTGACTGCTTCAATGCATTTTTTCCAAGGATGGATTGGTAGAAACATTCCTGGTTTGACTAAAATAGAAGATTCTGCCTATAGTATGCAATTCAAGCTTTGTATTTACTGATCTTCTTGGCTTCAGTTGTTATTTGCTGCTTTATTATTTCCAGTGCTTCCTTAATCTTCTTTGTTCCTAGATGATATTTCTTGATCAGGTATTCTTTGGTCTTTTCTTTTCTTCAGCTTCTTTTCTTTTATCTGTTTTGGCTTGTAGATGCAGATAATAGAGTGCTCAGTCTGGCAAGATTTTCTCTATCAATGTGGAAACAGAAAGAACTCAGCTTGAAAAAATTATTATGTGTCATGGGCCTGGCAATTTTATAGTATTGGCATCTTTTATTACTTGTGCTAGCTGTTTCTTTGGAACAAGCTTCAATGCAGGAAACCTTATTTTGTTTTTGTTTTTTGTTGTTCTAGATGCTCCGTTACTCTTTGTTTAAATTCTTCCTCTTCTTTAAATAGAGTATTCTTTCTGAGGAGAAGGCAAAGGAGAAGGTGTTGGTTTGGGAATGAAAATGATTTATGCTGGTTTCCTCTACTGCCGATTCCTCCTAGTTTGACTCTACAGTCTACTCACAAGCTACTTGTGAGAAGGCTTTGATTTCTTTACCCTGGTAGACCTTTGCTATTCTTCCAATTCCATTTCTGTGAATATTTCATATTATAAATTGTCATTGATCTACTAGTCTCTGTTTGTTATTTCTGACTCTGGATGTTCTGTTCAGAACTGGTCCATCTGTTCAGAACTGGTGCAATCTTTTCAGATATCCTCTTCTTATTGGACTTGATTTGTAATAACAGATCATTATTTCTGTGTTTTCAATCTTCCTATATTTCTAATGGGTAAACAGTTTTTTCCCAGTCTTACAGCTGCTGGCCCTGGTTGCTCAGCCAACAGTTTTTAGTCTTGTAGTCCATTTATCAACAGATATCCAGGAACTCCAATCCCTAGTGTGGTCCCTGTTGACCTGGGCATTGGGCAATGACCAATCCAATATGGGATTTTGTAAATTACAGAATTCTGTAAGCAATCACTATATTGTTTATGGGGAGACACTCTTCGTCGAGCTCTTGATGAGAACTATCCAGTATGGTTGAGCCTCTGGCATAACTCTCATTTCCTTAGAGCACACAAGACCCACAATCACGTCAAGGTATTACTATTTATTATATTTATATCTCATCTGATCAAGATGGTGTATGCAGAGAGCTACTCTGATTTTATCTCCAGAACAATAAATCAGTAATGTAGATTTAGCTGAAAAATAGCCATATCCAGGAAGTTATGTTGTGTGTTAAATTACATCTGACTCTCACCTGCTTCAGCACTCATCCAACACCTGAACACAACATTACCTGGCTCCCTTTAATGCAAATGTGAGCAAAAAAAGGGACAGATTTAACCATCATTAAAGGAAAATAAAAACTTTTCAATTTCAAAAGAATGAAAAAGCAAACAAAAGTAAGAGCCCTGCTCACACTAACACCTTTATTAATCTTGAAAGTATACTTCCTTCAGTCTTTCCCTCAGCAATAACATGGAACACATATCTTTTCTTGTGAGAATGGCAGGCACCAGGAATGAGCAGCTGTGTATTGTGAGTGTCTTTAGGCTGACTTTTCCTTGCATTCCCTTCTGTCTGCATTCCAGCTCCAACTGAGAGAATCTCTAAAGTTAACTCCGGAATTTTCAGATACACATTCTGACAGTTTTCCATTTGTGGGTGTTTGCTTAGATGTTAAAAAATAAAGATTACACATACACATTGTTTAATATTGCTCAAAAACAACGCATATTATCAAATGAGGAGCATACTTTAAGTGCTGCTTTTCAGTAAAAATGTA
Source organism: Thermophis baileyi (assembly GCA_003457575.1). Taxonomy (NCBI): domain Eukaryota; kingdom Metazoa; phylum Chordata; class Lepidosauria; order Squamata; family Dipsadidae; genus Thermophis; species Thermophis baileyi. Next base: position 699,187 of record QLTV01002703.1, on the reverse strand, counting down.
TATATGTTCCGTCAATTGATAACCTGTAAGAAAAACATCACAAATGGAAGACTGCAGATACAGAGACTACAACTCTAAGAACTTATTCATGCTTAGGCAAAAGGCAGAAAGGAATGCAAGGCACAGAATAAGCTTGAAAGGGCCTCAGCAGCGATGGGTTGAAGGAGATATGCCAAGATACACTGGGTTGGTTATTCTAGAAGACTGATTATAAATTTGCTCATGGTCTCCCAATTATTGTGGCCCAATAATCTCAATCTGCAGACCTGGTGGCCAGATGGTTTGTGCTCTTAGACTCAAACTACTGATAGCTATAAAGAGGCCTTAGCTGTTTATGATCTTGTGGATAATTTAAGTTATTTATGAGTCTGATATCAAGACTAAGGAAGTGCTGTTGACCTTAAAGGACATCTTATCAGTGACTAGGGCTCTTTTCCTGAGAGCCCTATTATATAGGGTTTATATAATAAATTGAGCTATATGAAAACATTGGTTGCATTGCTGTCCAACAAAGACCATAACTGAAATCCTAGACTTGCTCTCTGAACTGATGCTGAGGCCCCTTGTTTTTTAAGTGTCAAGAGACTTTAAGTCCCATGCCATGAGGATCAAGTCTTACTAAGCTAAATTGGAGACCTCCGTGGGCTTGTAAACAAGTAATCTCTGGCCTGACACATTTAGCGTCAGATATTAGATCTTATCTTTCCCTCAAAGCAGTTCTTATGTCAACTACACATGGAAAGCATAATATTTATCATACTGAATAATTTTCTCAACCAGAAGAGACCTCTGCAGGGGGAGGGAACATTCCAGTAGCTTGTTCCAAGCATTTGATGGATTCTGACAGAAAGTTGCAATTGAAAGGGAAGAGAGGTTTACCTGGCTGGCACTTCTTTCTGGGTGCCTCAGGTAATGATTAGAAGGGCATAATGCATAGCTGGGTACTCTGGGTATTGCAAGAGGATCAGAAGAGAACCTCCCTAGTTTCTTGGGCTGTCAAGGAGATGGCAAGAGAACTGTACTTTCAGACTTGCAAGATACTGTTAATATAGCTCTTAAGTAAAGTACAATTAGCTCATCCAGTCATGTTTCCTGTCTGGTCTACCTAGTAAGGCTGACATAGCTTGACACAGTAACTCATGCCCTTATCACTATTTGGACTAGTGAGTTCATCTGGAACCTACAGTTTATGCCGAATAAGCAGTCTCTTTACTGGGTAGCACATGACGTCAGGAATACATTATATCTTCCCTGCATCAATTTCCTGCATTGACTTCCAATAGATTTCCAGCGCAATTCAGTGTACTGGCTTTAATCTATAATGCCCTATGCAGTTTGGCACTTAGGACTGACTTCTTCAGCCAGAATTGACTTTCCAATTTGCTTGCTGGCAATACTCCACTTCCATGAGATGTGGGGAGGGGGGTGGGAATTGATGTGCAGAGGTGTGCTTTTCAATTGTGGCACCTTTCCCATGAAACAGCTTCCCTGAGGAATTAGAGAATTTTTGGCAGTTGCTGAAAACTGGCCTCCACCAGGGATTCTTTCCTATCTGTAACTGAGCACTGATTATTGGGATATTATTATTGTCTATGTTCTCATTCACTAGATTTTTCATTGAATAATTTATTTGCTTACTAATTTATTTGCTTATCATGAATTATTTAAATGATATACACCCCCAATGTTAACCACTTAGGGTCCAAGTAGTTTACTTGGATAAACAAGCATAATTAATAATAACAACCAAAGAGACTAGTTGACAGTTACTCATTTTATGTTCGTCGCTTTGTATTATTGGATCTTCTTAAAAATGAAAGGTGGATGTGATTATTTCAAATGACAAATTTCCATATTGTTAGGAATTTGGAATGAATTTTACTATTACCATATACACACCATGTAATATTACTATTATTATTGAATGAAGTTCAGATATCAAAGCTAAAACTAATAGAAGAAATCCAAATTGTGGGAGAAATTCATAAGCCTCTCAAGTTATAAACAGCATTTATAGCTCTTCAAACATCAAAGCTTTAAGCAGCATAAGCTATATACCATAGCATGGAGCTCAGGTTTTACTCTAGCCCATAAAAATGCCTACAGTTGTAATGCTGTCTCAGAACTGGATCCATCTCTGATGCCTATTTAGGCTACTTCTTCAGCTTTTTATTTCAGGACACAGAAATTGATTGAGGGAGCCACCTTGTAATTTTACAAAACTCTGTTCCTATTCCCTACTTGTCTCCCTCTCTCTCTTCTCTGCTCTCCCCAGTCAGAGAAATGGATACCATGTCACCTATAAGAAATGTGCAGGTCTGTCCATCACAGCCAATGCCAGCTGGCCTTCCTGATGGAATGTGTCTTGCTCAGTTGTGCATCCTGAAGGCAAAAGCTTGCCCATATAAAGAATATTGCTGTGTTGCCCTAGCAAACCTGTTGAAATGGGTATCAGTTATTTACAAGTATTTAAAGAACCAAGCAAAAACAGAAAAGCCCTGCTGGGCTGGCATTAGAAAGCCAGCAATGATTAGAAAATCGGTAATAAAAAATTCATAAATAACCTTCTAGGCTAGAAGTACTGCTATTTATTGTATTTACTGAGTGGCTGCTTGGGAGCCTGGAGGCTGAAATTCAAACTAAACCACTCCTAAAATAAACCAGAGCTGCGCTGTACAGATTAATGCACAAAGCACACGGCAACACAGACTGCCTGCACAGATCACAGCATAAAGACAACCTGCTCAGCTATCCGTGTATGTGTGTCTTTAATGCAATTTCTTAAACGGAAATAAATTCTTTATTCTTTCTTGCTGTGCTGTTTACTTTCTCCCACCTGTTCTTCTCTGGCAAATTTTGCTGCTTCAATCTGTTCTTCTGAGGAATCAACAATTTGAGCTAAACCCTCAGGGTAGCAATATTCTAGAGTAAACAGTAGTTTCTCAAAATGTCTTGAGGCGCTGATTCTTGATAAAGTCACAATTTTCGTTATTATAATGCACCTAATACGCAGTTGCCATTTCTCCCAAGTGATGCAGAATTTGGCAGAGGGTAAGTGAAGATATGGACAGCTGGAGAAAATGAATACATATAGTACCTGCCAATCTCTTGGCAATTAGATCAATTTGAACTACTGGCTGGAGCAGGGAAGACACCAATACAGATGTAACAATTCGTAGAATTGTTGGATCTCCCCAGGGCCAGTCCAATACTTTAACCATTACATCATCCCTTTCTTTTGGGGGACTCATACTTTCATCTTCAAAAGGATCATAATTAGTCTGTGTAAGCTCAGAACTTGAATATTATAGGACCGTGATGGCGAACCTATGGCATTCGTGCCACAGGTGGCACGCGGAGCCCTCTCTGCAGACACGTGAGCTGTTGACCAGCTCAGCTCCACTGCACATGTGCGTGTGCCTCCCGCCGGCCAGCTGATTTTCGGGTCAGACAAGGGCTTTCTCCTCACTTTCTGTGGCCCGTGCCTTCCCAGATCTCTGGAGATTCCACCCCAGCACTGTTTGGGCATGCAAGGCTTCCCCCCTCCCAGCTCCGTTTGGGGAAAGGAGGCTTTTCCCCCCTCCCAGCTCCGTTTGGGGAAAGGAGGCTTTTCCACCCCCTCACAGCTCCATTTGGGGAAGGGAAGGTTTCCCCCCCAGCTCTGTTTGGGGAAAGGAGGCTTACCCCCCTCCCAGCTCCGTATGGGGAAAGGAGGCTTCCCCCCCCTCCCAGCTCCATTTGGGGAAAGGAGGCTTTCCCCCCCCTCACAGCTCCGTTTGGGGAAAGGAGGCTTTCCCCCCCTCACAGCTCCGTTTGAGGACGGGAGGCTTTTCCCCCCTCCCAGCTCCGTTTGGGGAAAGGAGGCTTTCCCCCCCCCCACAGCTCCATTTGGGGAAGGGAAGGTTTTCCCCCCCCTCACAGCTCCATTTGGGGAAAGGAGGCTTTCTCCCCCTCCCAGCTCTGTTTGGGGAAAGGACGCTTTTCCCCTCTCCCAGCTCCGTTTGGGGATGGGAGGCTTCCCCCCCCACCGCTGTTTTGGGATTTTGAGGCCAAAACAGGGGGGTCGTGCGCACATGCGCGGGGGGTGTCACGCGTGCATGTGCAGGGGGCGGGATGTGCGGGAGGGGCATTGCATTATGGGTGTGGGCACTCGTGCATGTGCGACAGTGCGCACACACACTTTCGGCACCTGAGGGAAAAAAGGTTTGCCATCACTGTTATAGGATATTTCCACTAAACTGTTACAATATTAGTCCAACCTGATATAATTCCTCAACTGATATATCCCAAGGTTATCTAAGAAAGTGAAATATAGAAAAAGCCTCAAGGAAACCCACAGTGAAAATAGTTATGGAAAAGACACAAATTCTGCTTTTGTTGCTAACATGTGTAACCCCCTACCTTGCAATTTCAGATTCTTGATTAAATTTATTTTATCTTTTTTTAAGGTTTTAACTAAGCTATTTTTGGATATGCCACAAGTAGTCATTTAGTGACAACAGTTGGGATGAACAACTCAATCATTAAGCAAAGTGGTCACTAAGTGATATTATGTGCTTACAATCTTATTTCAGCTTTCCTTTGTTTTACAAAACCTGAGAAAGTTGTAAAAGTGAGGATTGGTCGCAGTTACTTTTTCATCATCATTGTAATTGTGAATGATTGAATGATTGCTCTATGAGGCAGTCACTAAATGAGGATGATTTGTAATTTGTTATATGTCAGATGATTATACTTTTTTCAAATACAAGGGAACACTCAATTATTCTATTCCCTACTTGCAGTTTGAAATGGTATAGTCCCAAGGCAGAAGTTGTCACCGAAGATTGCATGAGATGACTTCAGTCTCTCCAACCATAATTGATGTAAAGAAGTGGCATAAAAGGAGGGGAAGGGGTAGGCTGTGAAAAATGTCAGGGTGCTGCCTACAACCCCATGACTGAAGTTCTATCTCTTTTTTTTACATGCAATGCACATACAAAGGGGAAGGACTGCTATTCTGCAAGAAGAATCATCTAGATTTTTTTTTTAATTTCCCTCTGGACAAAAAGCTGCTGCAGACAGCCTACTATCCCTTCCTGGGATAGGAAGGAAGGTGGCAGAGTGAGTCCTATTCTACAGCGCCCCCGCTGGTTTTGGATCTCAGACATCCCATGCCTGGTGTTGGTATGACATGAGAACATTCCCATTAAAATGAATTGTAATTGAAATTACATACCAAACAGACACTTGTAAGTATTTATTTCTTAATGAAAAGTATACACAGGAGACTAGCAGAGTGGAAAGAAATTAAGGACCACTTTATTTATTTATTTATTTATTTATTTATTTATTTTTACTTACTTAAAGCTCTTTCTACTAAAAATGGCCCTCCAATGACTCAAGCTGCTTTGCCATCCGCAGAGATAAAACTGTTTATTTGCAGCATGGAGCTGCAGCCTTTAACAATACCATTTCTAACCAAATTTGAATGAATGATTTTAGGGGGGAAATCTGACACAATCCCACTAAACTGCAGAATTAGTAAAATTGTTGCTACTGTCTTAGTTTAATATAGCTGCACACACACACACACACACATCAATGCAAGAAAATCTATGATTATTTTATTTATTTGCTGAAAATAAACAAAATAATTTGCAGAAATTTAGCTTATATTGGATAAAGGCAGATAACTTATTATCTATTACTTACAGGTAGAGAAAACATTAAATGCTAAAGCTAACACAGTAAATGGAAATATATATATATAAATAT
>QLTV01002703.1:638552-693371 GCA_003457575.1 Thermophis baileyi | reverse complement strand
TTAATGCTTGTTTGCAGTTTTGGATGTAGAGTAAAGGATACTACTTGCACCAGGCAGCATTATTTAATCTATAGCCAATATATACTTTCACATTCTAAAAACAGATATCTGAGATAGAGTTTCTGATGGATATCTGAGACAAGGACATTGGAAGAAAATATATGGGATTTGATATTTTTTAATTCTGGAAAAAACTATCCTGTTCTGAGCATGCTAGACTGTTGTGTAGATTACATCTTTGTTGTCCCACTTCCTAAATACTTCAATGCAGATTTCAGGTAAAAAAAGATACCCCAATTTTTTATGAATATTTTGAAACAAAATATATTTAGCAAAGTGTAGTTTGAGAGAAAGAAAGCTTTTTAAATATGTAATTAAATTATTTCTTTTTTAAAATAGTTTCAGTCTGCTAGGAAAAACAGAGATACAGGTCAATAGAGGTCACACTGATATAGAGTAGAAATAGATCTGCCCTAATAGGCAAATATTAGACTTTGTTCAATCTGACTGGGCAATATAGCATGAAAGCCGGATGTCTGAATAATCACACTAAAAGTCATCACTTCTTCCTTGGATGAGATTCAATAACAACAAAAAAATGTTTTAGCTTTTGTTCTTCTCTCTCCTAGTGAAAAGCAGAAATAAACTTTTTCCTGCAGATTTAAAATGAAACAAAATTAAAAAGAACTAAGAAAAAATATATTCAACCCTGTAAGGTACCCCAATCTATTAATTACTGGATGGTGCACTACAGTGCTATATTGTGCATCTTTGGTTAGCCACAATATAATTTTAAATCTTAATAACACAACTTTGTTTTGCCATTTTGTCTCAGATCTAGAATCGTAGAATCATAAGACTTGAAGGGACCTTGGAGGTCTTCTAATCCAACCCCTTGCCCATGGCAGGAGACCTTATTCTATCCAGGACAAATGGTTGTGCAATCTTTTTTTGAAAACCTCCAGCAAGGGAGTACCCACAACTCCCTGGGGCAAGCTGTTCCAATGGTTAATTGTTCTGTTAGGAAGTTTCTCCTTAGTTCCAGGTTGGATCTCTCTTTAACAAAGAAAGTTTTGTCCAAAACGTGTTTCAGTAACAGATACTAATAAACCAATGGCAATTGTGCCTGTGTTACAACTACAGATTTCAAGTAGATTGGGGGAATGAGATACTGATCTTCACCCACTGCACTAATTCTGGGAGTTGAAGTCTAAGCACATGAATTAGCCCTGTCCATAGTTTAACCTGAAAATTAATGAAGTGCTTATTCTGTGATTGATAAATCACTACAAAATATGAATATAAACTATTAAGATTGCATTGGTTTCCAGTTCAATTGGAAAACAGGAACTGATTAATTCCAGGATATATTACATGGATCTATGTCTCCTGCTATAATTGAAGTTATCATGGTTGAGTCATACTCAAATACACTCACCTAAAAATCTAGCATATGTTTTAAAACATAGCTGGTATGTAACAACTTCTTACCGTATTTACAAAACCACAATTCACAAACCACAGTGGCAGGCTTCACTCAAACCACCAAGCCACAAACAGACTATATAACAATTTAACATGAAAGAGAAAAAAGGAGTTTATTGAGAAAGCCTTCCACAATCACAATAGTTCAAAGAAAAAAAAATTAAAAACAACAGCTTTTGTCTGATTTTATATGGACAGAACAGAGCCAGAAATTGACTAATTTTGTTTCCCAAATTGATATTGTACAATATGGGGACAAGTCTGGAGCTGATTCTGGTGTGAACCTCTTGTACATGGATGCTCTATATACAATGGGAAGAACAAATTTCCGAACAGTTATAGAATCATAGAGTTGGAAAGAACTGTTTAATTCATCAACCACCCTCTATCTTGCTGATATTGGTAAAAACACTAGGAACAGATACACGTAGTCCAGCAGTTTAAGGGTTTACATTTCTACAACCTAGGGCAAGAGACTAAAGAAACCTTAGAGACATTGGAAAGACACCCAATTCTCATTTTGCTAACATATGCTTTGGCTAAGAGAGGGAACTACTATATTACAACTACAACATAAGTCTTGGATTTTACATCTGATATCAAGTCAACAGGTAACTTTATTCCAGCCAAACTCTTTCCACAACATCTGTATATATAGAAACTTATACTGAGCTATCCTACAGGATTGCTGTAATAAATACAATTACATAATATATGTGAGAATGTATTGTTTAATACAGTAATATAAATTCTGATTAATTAGAGAGCATTATTGGACTTTATCACAGAACTGGTTGTTAATACACTGAATTGAATAATAGTAGTTTTGCATTTAAACGCAAAAGTGTGGTACCATCAACTAAACTAACATTTCTTTTTTGCTTCCATCTTAAAGTAACAAATCACTGGAACATAGAAAGTCATGAGGCTAATCAGTTGTAGCAGACTTCTAGTGTGCTTTTGCTGCCATAGCAATTTTCATTTTTAAATGCAATCTTCACCTTCTTTACAAACAGTAATCTCCTTCTGAAAACTCAGCTGCTGTTCTTTTCCTCAATTTCCCATGATTTGCCTTTTAACTCACATTCCTTTCATTTTGAAAGAAAGAGGACAGAGAGGCACAGGATTTAATAACAGGAGGTAGCTTTGATTCTTCTGCAACTTTCCTTTTACAAGTAGAAGTGGCAAAATATGCAGTGGAAGCCAAAGACTTTAACATTATATTAAGTACTGCTGAGTTGTAGAAGAGAGGTACTAGTTGAAAAATAAGCATACTTTCTTTTTAAAAATTAAATCTAGACACAGAAATAAATGGCTAATGGAGTCATATCACCAGTTTGTTTACGGTAGTTGCCAAAAATCATAGAAAAAAATCAATTTAAACAGAAACTAATTCATCCCCATTCTCAATTATAGTATTATGTGGGAAAGTATTACTATAATGGGTAGAAAGAATGGCCTTGAAGAATAGGAAGAAGAGGTCAGATAAAATAAACTTGGGTGTGGGACAGAACTGCAATCTGAAAAAGCGTCTCAGACAATACACTCCCTAGTTCTCAAGAAAAAGGCAGGGAGGTGAGAAGCGCATTTAGACTTGCAACATTCTATTACTATAACCTTATAATAAAAGTAGTATTAGACTTCATTTTTTTAGTCTACAGTAGACTACCTCAAAAGGCTATTGCATGAGATACATACTGATGGAAACAAATTTGCGAGCTAATTTAATACATCTGTCTACAATTAATGTGAGCACATTACATTTCTAAGCATTCCAAATCTCTTAAATTATAATGCTACAACTATTCCAACCTCACCTTACATACAAGAGCCAAGGTGGCGCAGTGGTTAGAGTGCAGCACTGCAGGCTACTTCAGCTGACTGCTAGCTGCAGTTCGGCGGTTCAAATCTCACCGGCTCAAGGTTGACTCACCTTCCATCCTTCTGAGGTGGGTAAAATGAGGACCCAGATTGTTGGGGGCAATATGCTGACTCTGTGAACCGCTTAGAGAGGGCTGTAAAGCACTATGAAGCGGTATATAAGTCTAAGTGCTAAGTGCTATTGCTATACTTCCTTGGCCTGGTTCCAAAATTTAACAGCAACAAGGGACTGCTTTAAAAGTGCAACTGGAATCAAACACAGTCGGTCAACCAGTAGATTTGATAGAATTCATCTGGATCTCCAAAAAGATTAGAGCCGAGGTGGCGCAGTGGTTAGAGTGCAGCACTGCAGGCTACTTCAGCTGACTGCTAGCTGCAGTTTGGTGGTTCAAATCTCACCGGCTCAAGGTTGACTCAGCCTTCCATCCTTCCGAGGTGGGTAAAATGAGGACCCAGATTGTTGGGTGCAATATGCTGACTCTGTGAACCGCTTAGAGAGGGCTGTAAAGCACTGTAAAGCGGTATATAAGTCTAAGTGCTATTGCTATTGCTATTGCTATAGTATCACCAAATCTGCATGTCATAGTTATAGCGCACATATGCCTTTCCATATGCAACAAACCTCAAGAGATTGGATCTTTGGCCCCACAGCTCATATATTGGAACTGGACTTCCACTATTCATGTTTCAGGAACTCCTTCCAATGCCAGTCTATCTGTCTCCTGATTTACTTTAAATATATTGATTAATTTACAAGCCAATGGTTTTCTCAGCAGCTAATACATCACAACCAAAACTAAAATCCAGAACACCTAAAAGATAGCAAAGCCAGTGTCATATCAGGGAAGGACATTCAACAACTCCAGCACTCGGTATGAAGAGTTTTGCCCCCTACTTAATTTCCCATGGAAGAAGCTCTTGCAGAGAATAGAATACTTCAGGCAATTTGCTTTACATACCGTAGGCTACAGTAAAAAACGTCTTATAAAAATAGCAGTAGGAGAAGAAAAAAGTGATCTGATGCAATCTAACAGTTCACAATGGTGCATTTAGCAAAGTATATAATCACCAAATGTACAGAAAGATGGCTCTTTGAGTTCCAGCTGCTAAACTTAAATTACTTTAATGCTGTTTAAAAATTCAAATACCTTTGATAATAAGAAAAGACAAATACATTTTAAAACTGGCATTTTCAATGGGAAATACATATTGAGATTTTGGCAATGTCACCCATTTTTTTAATTATTTACATGCCCCTCTCCTCCCATAGGCCTCTCAAGGCAGATAGTAATAAAAATCACACTGAAATATCATAAGACAATTATTCATTATAAATAAACTCAAACTGAAAAGGCTTGGCTAAGAGAGCGGGCTACTTTTCTAAAAGATTTGGGAGTAGCATAGAAGAACGACTGCTGCCATTTGCTCGCCACATGGAATTTGGAAAGTGATGGATTCCTAGATGCAAACACATTCCTATGAGTGAAGCAGCCCCTCAGATCATAAGGACTGTAAATTGCACACAGAAAAATTATTGTCTGGCATCTCATTCTTTTATCAGCATAATCACCAGTTTAGCTGCTATATTGTGCACCAACTGAAGTTTGAGGCAGTCCCATGTAAATCACAGTGAAATAAAGAAGTCAGCTGCTAGGTCCAAAATAGTCATGTTTCATAGAATCCTAAACTCCTAGGGTTGGATGAGATTTCTGAAGTCATCTTAAGCACCCCCCTGCTTGGGTAGCGGATCCAAAAGAACATTTCTGAGAGGACTATCTAGCCTCTCTCTGAAGACCTCCAGCAAAGAAGCATTCAACCCTTCATGTGGCACTTTGTTCCACTCCACTGGCTGACTGCTCATACACTCAGGAAGTTTCTCCTGGTTTCTGGGCTGAACTTTCTTCCTTATAATTTCAACCCTTTGGTTCTATCATTCAGTCTGGGAAATGTGTGAGTCCATTCTTTCTTCTGTGTGATGAACCTTCAGATATTTGAACACAAGTTTCTCTGCCCAGTCATCTCTTCTTTAATCTAAATTTACCAATCTATTGTAACTGATCCGTCATGAGCCGTGGTGGTGCAGTGATTAGAGTGCAGTACTGCAGGCTACTTCTGCTGACTGCCGGCTGCCTGCAATTTGGCAGTTCGAATCTCACCAGGCTCAAGGTTGACTCAGCCTTCCATCCTTCCAAGGTGGGTAAAATTGTTGGGGGCAATATGCTGACTCTATAAACTGCTTAGAGAAGGCTGTAAAGCACTGTAAAGTGGTATATAAGTCTAAGTGCTATTGCTATCCTCACCCTCAGTTCAGTAACTCCATCTGGTCAGAATAACAAATCTACAATAAGCCTTGTTGCATGTGTGGGGCTAGATATTCATTTGGACAGATCCTTGATTGCTATGGTGGACATAGACCACACTGCTCTGCTTTATGTAGCTACTCTATGAATATTAAAATCCCCCGTGGCAAATAGTCGAAGAGTATTCCACTTCCAAGACAACTCTGGCTTGCTCAGAAAAGGAATTTGGCTAGGCAGCACGATGGAACCCCTTCATTGTCCTGGCTATCCCATCACAGCTACAGGCACTCCGTATCAAGACAGTGTTAGATGAAATATTTGGCCAGAGTGATGGAGTTCTTAATCATCACTTCATCATCCTACCCTCAAGATCTAACCTGCAGAACCATGGAGTAACCCAACAAACAGAATAATTCTCCGCCTTTCCTCCAGATACACAGCAGTTTGACTCCTCATCTAAGAATAAATACTATTTTATAAGCAACTGGCCTGCCATTAAACAGCAGGACCTCTGGGCTAATGGGGACTTCTTCCCTGTCACATGACATTCTTAGTCAGACTGCAGCCTGAAAAGTGATGAACCCAGCCAGTGGTCTGTTTTCCTTTCCTGCAATCACCTCAGTTGTTGAACCCATTCTATCTCATTTCAAGACATATTGTCCCAGTGGAAGCAGCCATATATTCTTTTAGCTTGGACTACAATTTCTATCTCAACCAGCATAATATAGAAGCTGGACTCCAAAATGCTGGGAAGTCATTGGGTTGTTTGTCAGGGAAGAAGTTACTCTTGGATACTCTAGAGCAGCGGTTCTCAACCTGTGGGTCGCGACCCCTTTGGGGGTCGAACGACCATTTCACAGGGGTCGCCGCGTGCGTTAGCCCGCCATTTTGGTGCCACCGTCACTGCAGGGGTGAAAAGGTCCCGGTTCAGCCGTGCCTGCGGGTCGCTGGACAGCTGGTAGCCCGTACGCCGCCATTTGGGTTCTTCTACCCTCTGCGCATGCACAGAATGCTTTGCGCATGCGCAGAGGGTAAAAGAACCCAAATGGCGGCGTCCGGGCGAAGTCTCCCGATTCTGTCGCTACCGGCTGTCCGGCGCCCTTCGTGGCCACAAAAGATGTTTAAAGGGGGGGGGGAGGTTTCTATGGCATTAGAAAGGTTGAGAACCACTGCTCTAGAGGTTACCAGGGCTACCCAAGAGTATGTGCCAGCTTTTTCAAGTCAAGATCCACACTTTTCCTTTAAAAGGCCTGCCAGGAAGTCCATTTCAAAAAGTGGATAGGGAGGAGGATGAAGAACTGGACAAAGCTACAATGAAAGTAAATTAATTTAATTTTCATTGAACATCAAATAATGAATATGCTTATTTCCTATTTAATGACTTCCCTGTTACATAAAACAGCTACTGGTTTTGGAGGAACTGCATGGGCTAGATCCAAAGCTTTGGTAGCTGGTTGTTCATTCTAATTTAGAAAGATTAACCTGCCTAAATGTAGTCCACAGGGAATTATTACAGGGAAATAATGGTAAAAGCTCCATTATAAAAAAGAAAGGATGTACAGATTCTTCTGCATACCAGTTCTTCTAGCAGATGATGTAGGATTTCAGCTGTAGAAGGTTGTAGCTGTCACCATTATAAAATACCTTAAATGCCCTCAACTTTGTAACAGGTAATATTTAGAGCATCTCTTTTTGATTAAGTCAAATGATCAAATGATCAGCCCAAGATCAGCAGTTATTATACTTTAAAAGGAAATGAAAATAAACTTTGCAGATATCCAGTAAAGCAAGTCATATCATGTCTAAAGACCACAAAAGCTTTCCACATCTGCAAAGTCAATTCCTATTTTTACAATCAAATTGTCAAACTGAATATGTTTAACAGTCTTGAATCAAAGAACTGAATGACAACCTCTACACGATCAGTGAAGCCTGTGTTTCTCAATTGCTGTAGATGAAACAACTTTGGAAATAAAAAGAAAGGAACACGCTATAAAGGCTACATGAGTTGAAATCAATGAAATCAAGCAATTTGGTATGAATCAGATTGTGGGTATGCCTAAAGTTGGAGTTTTGAGATCAATGACTGTCTAGCTGGAGGCAGGAGATTCTAATCCAATTAATTATTGATTGATTAATGAAATACTAACTTCATAAAAGAATGTTACCAATTGAATGACTACACTTTATATAAAGTATTTCTAGTCCATTTATCAAAAGGCTCTCAAAACTACCAGCAAAAAAATAAATTTATAAATATAATTTATTACAATTGTATACAAAATAATAATAAATATAATTGACTGAAATTAGAACCATAGAAAACTGTATTAATCATTACTACCAATCAACAGAAAAGAGCAAAGTTTCATGTTAATGCAAACAGACTCAGGCACGTTGGTAGTGAAGATGCAGTATGGGTAAAATAGACTCACTCTTATGTGGTTGCAGAGAAGGAGAGCTCTGATATTCTCTGCATTACTAGGGCAATAATACTTGGGCAGTTGGTTGGACCAGAAGATATCCAATGTCCCTTCCAACTCTATGATTCCATGAATATCACCATCCATATTCTATTATCTACTGTCAGGAAGCTTGTCTCTAGTCGCAAGTTGGCATTAGAGATGCAATTAGGGACTTCAAGGGCTAATTATAAAAATGTGGGTTGTACAAGATTTAATGGTGCAAAATTGGGCTCAGTTTCAAATAATTTGAGAGTTGCAGATATGTAGTGGCAACCTGTTCCAATAAGAAGTATTTAAGGATGGCAGGTGAGCTCCTCCATGCATTTTCAGAACGTAGTCACCATGGGCTTTCTCATAATTCAGTTGCAGCTGATCCTCAGTATTGTGTCAGTGCACTGGGTGCTTGTTTGAGGCCAACAGGTGTTCTTGAAAGTATTACTGCATCCAGCAGGTTTTGGGCAGTGAAAATCAATGTTGTGGTATAGATAGCCCACCATAGAATTTCCCAATTCATTAAAACATTATCAAGTTTTTCACATAAGTTTTACCTCTTGTACTAATCATTACCAGGATGGAAAACTTTCCCTAAAAATAAACAGGTGTGTGTGTGTGTGTGTGTGTGTGTGTGTTTAAGGCTCTTTGAGAAACAGTGGCTAAATTTTTCCCTTGGCTTATCTAGACATGGCAATCATTTCAGCACAACTTCCTTTTTTAAAAAGTGAAAAGAAACTCCTCTTTTTAAAACCACCATGAACTGGGGTGGGGCTTCTAAGAGAGCAGACAACAACTAAATAACACTTGGCTCACCATGCAACATTGAAACAGGATGCTTTTATGCTCTAAAATAAATAGTTGCAAAATAGCTGCCCGCTACAGGAAAACTGTACAGGTTAAAAAAAATGTAGAGCAGCCCCTCTACTCCCATTTCATTTCATTTAAATTTTAAACTTGATTTAACTTGGATAGTTGAAAACAGCTCATAAGGCTGCAAGAAAACCTCACCATGCAGCTTTTTCAGCTCCATCTATGGAATAAAATGTGCAGTGCTATTATCGCTATGGCAGTAATACTGACTGTATCTGTATATGGTTCTTCCTCTCTGGAGAGCTCAGAGCTATGCACACAATGATAATGTAAGAAAATAAAACATTTTTAAAGAATATCATATTATACTGCACGTGTGTGTAGCTGATGTGTGTATTAATATAATTAACACAAATTAATGCAATTAATTTGAAAGCAGTTTTGTTCTGAGTTCAGCTTTTAAGATGTCATTCTGAGATTAGATGATGGGGGGAAAGGGCAGTCATATTTCCTCCATGCAGATCCAACACTACAGTACTACTGTAAAAACCCTCACAATGGTCAATGTGCTAAAATTGACACATCTGGTGACAAGTACAAGGCCATACTGAAAGATGTGAGGTCTCCTAATTTTCTCCCAGAATCTCTATAGTTGCCCAGATGGGGAAAAGATAAAACTAGCTATATGGGTAACTTGATGCAAGTGGAACATTTTAAAGAGTTCTCTAATGCTAAAATACTGCAATAAAGGATATTTTTTCTCTACATTAAGATGTATTTAAAAATTCATTCTGGAATTTCACCATTAATGTGTTATTGTTTTCTCCCCTTTTCCCATTTGGTATACCAACATAAATAAAGGAATTT
The DNA here is from genome assembly GCA_003457575.1 of Thermophis baileyi. Lineage (NCBI taxonomy): Eukaryota > Metazoa > Chordata > Lepidosauria > Squamata > Dipsadidae > Thermophis > Thermophis baileyi. The sequence goes on along the minus strand of QLTV01002703.1, from coordinate 683,569 downwards.
TGGCTGGGATCCAAAGTATAAGGATCTTGTGACAAATCAGCAGCTATCTGTAGAATACTAACAACAATTCAATTATTCTGGTTACCTCTTCATCAGACCATTTGTCTTTGTTAGCAAACTTTGAAAAGACTGAGACCTCTTGCATTTTTCAAGAGCATGGCTGTCTGGCAGGCAGTAGCTGCCATTCTGCCATCCTTCATGAAGCAACTCTAAACAGACTGAAGGGCTGAGAAAGACAGCATGATAATAGAAGTGTATTGTTGGCTCTTCTCACTTGGTCCAAGGCAAATCCAGGCAAATCCAGGCAAATCCAGTGGAAAGACTGATTTACTTCTCAAAGATTTTGCATATATGGTATGCTATCCCTGCCCTGAATAAAAATGGTTTCTGTCCTTCCCCCTATCTCTTAGTAATAATGTATTGGATTGCAGCTAGACTGCAATTCTCCCATGGGAGTCTGGCCTAGCTAGATATTGTTGAGATGTGGTATTTGTGGCTGTATCAGATATCTTTGTACAAAATAAAGCCTAACAGTATGACATGCCCTGCATACAAGGGAATAGTGATTGTGATACAGAGGAATGGGTTATATATACAAATCTGTCAGCTGATACATTTTTCTGGTAATGTGAATAATTATTTGAAAACATGGTTCAAAACAGAATTTCTCTAACTACTGTGTTTCCCCAAAAATACAACCTACTCAGAAAGTACGTCCTAACTTGATTTTTATACCTGTACCCAATATAAGCCCTACCCCCAAAAATAAGCCTTACCCCCCATGCACCGCCCATTCCAGGGTGCATGGGTAAAAATGAAGCTAGGGTGGGGATGGATGATGGTGAAGCTGCCCTACTACTTACCTTCGGATAGTTGCAGCCAGGCCTCGCACACCTCGGCCCATTTCTTCTGCAGCTGGCAAGGCTTTCCTGAAGGCCTCTGTAGCTGATAACAGAGCTCCGGATCGATCCGGAGCTCTGTTATCGGCTGCAGAGGCCTTCAGGAAAGCCTTTCTGGCCTTGCCAGCCGAAGAAGTTCCTGAAGGCCTCTGACAACGAAAAGGAAATAAAATTATAGAATTATTAATTCTATAATTAATCATCATGTGAGCAGAATTATAGCAAACTATGGAACATTATGGAATGATTTATCATATGCTCAACTTGTAAACCAGGGTTCTAAGCTTGAGAAATCCAAATTAGATATATGGTCAACTACAGGTACAAAAGAATGCACAGAATATTTCGAAGGATAGTTTTAATTTCTTTCCATCTTTTCAGTTTGCATATCATGAAACTATCCACTCAAAACAAAACAAAACCAACCAGACAAGTCTCAGCCATCCCTCTTTTTCTAGTATGTCTAGATTTTTAAGAACATTATCTGCCCATTTATGCATTTCAGTATCACTGCATCCATTGGTGTTCAACTATCTAAGCACATTCTTGTAAAGTGAAACTTCATATTGTGTTACAAGTTGAGCTCACCTCCCTATAAATCAGCGGTTCTCAACCTGTGGGTCGCGACCCCTTTGGGGGTCGAACGACATTTTCACAGGGGTCGTCGCACACGCTAGCCCGCCATCTTGGAAATGCTCCCAGTTCGGCCATGCCTGCGGGTCGCCGGACAGCCGGTAGCCACGGAAGCAGGAGACTTCGCCCACCCGCCCGGACGCTGCCATTTGAGTTCTTTTACCCTCTGCGCATGCGCAGAACACTTTGCTCATCGCGCACGGGGAGGGGGTGTGGCGGGGGGCGCGGCAGCGGGGCAGGGGTCACGGCATTAAAAAGGTTGAGAACCACTGCTATAAATGTTACATCTGTCTTCACTCTGTATATGATTTCTTAATTTGTCAGAGAGATATCACAAGAAAGGATTGAAGATGGTCAGTCAATTCTCAATGGAAAGAAACCAAAACTGATATGTAATCATTATTTTATAACTTTTCAGAAAAACCTGGAAATGATACAGAAAGATTTGCTGAGAAAAAAACCTATTATACCTTCAAGTGTTTTTCTCTGGATCAAGCAAGATTCAAATCTCATGAACTGCTGTATGTTTTTCTTTTTCACCAGCCCCTATTTCATTTTGATTTTTTTTCCTATTTATTTAATTTCTTAGAAAAGCTAGATCATAAGCTAGCTGATGACTTTGTAAATGCAAATGGCCAGTGTTGTGGAACCGACAATCTAATGACAGAGTGTTTAGTGTTCCCTAAAGCAAAAGACAGATGAAGAGAAACAGTGAACCGGCAACCTTAGCATAATTAAGACAAGCCTGAGCGCTTGCTGAGCTGCCATTACATTAATCTCACATCAGTGGCACCTGGCTCAAATTTATGAGATATGTAAAAAGACCCTTTCTGACTGACCTTGATAAGACAGTGTTATCTATCACTTGAGGGGGAAGGGGTGGCAGAAATGACATCCAAGGGGGGGAGGGACAGATGAAAAGTTATCCTTGATGTGGCTGAGGGGCCACAAGACCAAGTATATTGCTTACAAGACCAGAGATACAGAGAGCTCTTTCACAAGCTGTCACCCCAAATTTCTTATCCATATGAATCTTTGCAGGAGTCATTTTCTGGGCTCCCACTGAGGGTATGATGTTTTTCATGATATTTCATGATATTTCTTAACATGTTCTGCTTTTAAAAAAATATTCCCTAGGAGAATAAGTGCATTACATTATATATTAATGGCCTAGGACTGTGATGGTGAACCTATGGCACATGTGCCAGAGGTGGCACACAGAGCTCTCTCTGCTGGCACGCGCGCCGTTGCCCCAGGTCAGATCTCAGTGGCGTTTCTTTCGTGAGCTTGTTTCCCTGCAAACGATGAAACAGAAGCTCATGAAAGAAAAAGATCTTACTTCTTGCTGCGCTGCCGGTGTTGGGATGCCCCGCCTTCCACCGGCCAGCTGGTCTTCGGGTCTCTGCTGCGCATGCAAGCATGCCCGCGCATGTGCGCGCGCGCACCTTTCAGTTTGGGCATGAGCGCGCATGCAGTTTGGGCACTCGGTGTCTAAAAGGTTTGCCATCACTGGCCTAGGATTTATAGAGTCCAATTAAAAGAGCTGCCTAGAATCACTCTTCTGTGAGATCAGCAACTATAGAAATATAATGAATGAATGAATGAATGAATGAGAATGGATAAGTGCTAAAGAAGTACCTCCTTATCACTTGAGAGCCTGGAAAGCCAGATTGGGCAGAATTGGACTAAAAACACTAATACTATTAGAAAGTCCCAAACAACTTTATATACTGTAATCATGTTTCCAGAATTCTAGCCTATACTGTCTTCTCAAGAAATAAATCCAGATATTGAAACAATATACGGAAAGATGAGAAATCTCAAAAGTTGGAGATGTAGAGGCAGAGATATAAACAACACATGATCCTTTGCTGGACAATTTAAAAATATAAGAAATTCCATGCTGCAATTTATCAAAATGATTTGCACTGTGCTATTAATTATGAGAGAGCCAGTCTGATGTAGTGGTTAAGTTGTCAGGCTCAAAATTGGGAGACTGTGAATTCTTGCCTTAGCCCAAAGCCAGCTGGGTGATCTTGGGCCAATCACTTTTTCTCAGCTAAGAAGGCGGCACTGGCAAACCATTTCTGAAAATCCTTGCCAAGAAAACTGCATGGACTTGTCCAGTCCTCAAGAATTGGACACAAATGAATGGAAGAAAAAATAATAATTATGAACTTGGTTTCTAAGTTGCTCTGCATCTAGATGAAACTAAGCAAATCTGGATTTATATTTCTATGTATAAATAAAAGATATCTGTTGTTCTCAAGTCGTTCCTGTAGTCTTCTGTTAAACGCTTTCTCCCTTTTAACTGTGTTTTTCTTCTTATTTTGAATGTTAAAGTATCACATTATTAATGGCTCTATTACATTTGATGAATGTTGCAAGGTGCTTTAGGGACTGTGGTTGGACAGTAGGATATTTTAAACAAAATTAATACTTTTATCAAGGTGACTTTCCATTACTTAAGTTAATTTGTTATTATCAATGTTGTAAATCAGGAATGGCAACCTACTGACTAGGGCTTCACATGACCCCTCAATTCTCCTTTTTGTACCCCTAAAAAGTCATCTGGCAATGACTGATGAAAACTCACAGCAGTTTTCTTCCACCTTAAGGTAGGAAATAGATGGAAAGTATAAGCTCAAAATAGTCATTAATATGGTAAACAATGAAAAAATAATTCAATTTCCCTTCCAAATGTAATCCACATGTGCAGCATGGCATTTACTTCCCAAATGTGTTAAATGTACTTTTGGCCACTAAAGTTGAATCAAAGAGGGAAAGTACAAAAAAAGGTTATAATTTTGAAAGTTAAAACAGCAGGCTATTTTTGTGTTGATCTTAAATTCTAAAATAATCCAATATTGTTCTGAATCTAAATATTAAGTGATACAATTTTTGTATCTTAATATAAAGTCCACAGTTTAATTCAGTCTGGCTCCCTATACTCCACATATGCAGGAATGGTGAATTAATATAGATTGTAAGAATATTAAATATTAGGAAAAATGAAAGTAAAACTTCTTCACCTTTTGAGCATCATAAGCAAATATCATAATCTCATTAGTTTATTTTTTTAAAACATCATTACAATTAAAAACAAGGGAGAAAATATTCTCTATACTCAGATAAATACTGTAAAGCTAATATGTCCTTCTCCTGTGGATAGCCAGACCTTTCTGATAAAATTATAAATATTTTTCAAAAAAAAAAAAGATTTTATCGAAAGTGTATATTCTGAGATTGATGTGTTCAGTCTTTCAATGTTTTAACACAGTGGTTCTCAACCTTTTTAATGCCGCGACCCCCTCCCCGCCGCCGTGACCCCCTCCCCGCCCCCTCCCCACACGCGATGAGGTGACAAAGGGGGCGTGGTGGGCTAGTGCGTGCTTAGGCGACCCCTGTGAAAGGGTCATTCGACCCCCAAAGGCGTCGCGACCCACAGGTTCAGAACCGCTGCCCTACACCATTTCCCTAAGCCCATCGGAAATATGTGTTTTCCAATGGTCTTAGGCGCCCCCTGTGAAAGGGGCGTTCGACCCACAAAGGGGTCGCGACCCACAGGTTGAGAACTGCTGTTTTAAAAGCAACATCTGCTGGTAAATGGTACAGCAGTATGTATCTTCAAATTATCACTGAAGCAAATGAAAAAGCCTGCTTGGCTTATGCAAATTCATAATATTCTGAAACTACCAACTAGAAGACTTTCTCAGATCTACAATTACTTCTCTGGTCACTATAAGTCATTTTGGGGAGATAAGAGCTCAAGTCATATGTTTCATTTCTAAGTGTCTCAAGAATTATACTGAGGAAGTCTTGTAGCTTCCTTCTACCCAAGATCTGAGAAGAAGGTATCCCGTGTCTTTTTTTTTTAGTTTTAACCAGTACACAATTATTATTTAGCTTATGTGACATACACCAGGGATACCTGTTCCATTTTTATTCAACAAATATAAACAGCAGATGCAACTAAATAATACATTTAAACTAAAAAATGTACAGTACTTTGGAGAATCAACTTGTCTCAAATATTAATAATTACTGTGGTGAAACCTTCATCAATATGCAATACAGGTAGTCCTCAATGTACGACCACAATTGAGCCCAAAATTTATGTTGCTAAGTGAGAAATTCATTTTTGTCCCATTTTACGACTTTTCTTGCCACATTTGCTAAGTGAATCACTGCAGTTCTTAAATTAGTAACACAGTTGTTAAGTGAATCTGGTTTCCCCATTGACTTTGCTTGTCAGAAGGTCGCAAAAGATGAATCGCATAACCCTGGAGCACTGCAACCGTCATAAATGTGAATCAATTATCAAGCATCTGAATGTAAATCACATGAACATAGGTGTGAAAAATGGTGATAAGTGACTTTTTTCAGTGCCGTTGTAACTTCAAACGGTCACTAAATGAACTGTTGTAAGTCGAGGACTACCTGTATATTATTTCAACAGCTGAATTTTTAAAGAAAGAGGGAAAGGTTTTCCTATTCCTTTAACACTTTTGGGCTCATTTTATACCTGGAAGTAGTATACTGCACTTTGTAAAAGTCTTTGTTCGCTGGACTTCGTTTTCTTATTCAGACATTTGGCTAACATACCATCAAAGTGCACATTGTTCCTCAGAATGGGAAAGTATTTGCAAAAAATGACCTCAGAACATTGGTGAAATAAGATGAAACAACACAAATTGCACAGAAACTGGTGCAATGGGTTTCAAGTTATTTTCCATCACAATTTGGCCTCATACAAGGCGCATGAAGTTTTTGCTTTCTACTGGAACAGGATGAAGTATATAAGAAAACTCAGTGCAGAAATGAAATGAGTACATTTTAAATAAATCAGTATGAGTTTTTTGAGCTTCATTACATTCAGATATTTGATCACATTTTTTAAACAAACGTGATTACATTTGCAGCAAAAATGGCTCTTATCATAAGCAATGTTTGTGTTATTTCCAGATGGGGGATGTTTTACATAGGGTAGGGATGATCAAAAGAAACACTATTTTTTCTGTCTGAATGGAGGGCAACTATTTAATGGGTGTACAAGTGTACAGATACTAACAAATGTTTTTTTTACCATCGGGGGCATTTTTCAGGTTGGGCACATAACAAAATAACAGAGTTGGAAGGGACACTGGAGGTCTTCTAGTCCAACCCTCTGCTCAGGCAGGAAACCCTATACCATTTCAGACAAATGGTTGTCCAGTCTCTTCTTAAAAACTTCCAGTGTTGGAGCACTCACCTCCAACTCACCTTCTGGATGCAAGTTGTTCCACTGATTAATTATTCTTACCGTCAGGAAATTTCTCTTCAGTTCTAGATTGATTCTCTCCTTGATTAGTTACCATCCATTGCTTCTTGTCCTGCCCTCAGGTGCTTTGGAGACTAGCTCGATTTTCTCTACTTTGTGCAACCCCTTAGATATTGGAACACTGCTATCATGTCACCCCTAGTCCTTCTTTTCATTAGACATACCCAATTCCAGCAACCATTCTTTATATGTTTTATCCTCCAGTCCCCTAATTGTTGTTCTTCTCTGCACTCTTTCTAAAGTCTCAACATCTTTTTTACATTAATATTACATATTAAAGAGGATTAAAGTAATTTATAAAACAAATGTTATAAAGACCAAAAATGGTTCTACCTACCGTGTTTCCCCGAAGACACGACCCACCCCAATAATAAGCCCAACCCTAATTTTTGGGGGTGGGCGTAATATTACCCCTACCCCAAAAATAAGCCCGGGGGATGGGCGTGGCCAGCACGGGTGCGGGGGGGGCAACTGTCCAGCTGCAGCTGCAGCCCGCTGGCCCCTTGGGGCAACGCAAATATCGTTTTCGCCCTTCTCTTTCTGGGCGCAGTGCTTCTGCTTGTTGGGCCGCTTTCCTGAAGCCGGCAACTCCGTGGCCAGCTGCTTTGCTTTTTCCCTCTTTTGGGAGGCTCGTAGGAGGCTTTTTGGCAAATGGGAGGAAAATGGGGAGGGGGGATTTTCCTGCCTGTCATCTATTCCTCAAGGTCAGCACAGACTGAGGGAAGGACGGCAGGCAGGAAAATTCCCCCTCCTCATTTTCCTCCCATTCGCCAAAAAGCCTCAATTCCGAACCTTTAGCATTCAGAATGGATGCTTTTTGGCGAAAGGGAGGAAAATGGGGAGGGGGCAGTGGTGGTATTCAGCCGGTTCTATCCGGTTCGGGTGAACCGGTAGTGCTGACTGCGGGTGGCCCCGCCCACCCACACGGACGTAATCACGTCCCATTTATTCCTGTTTTTGAGGCTCTGCGTTTGCGCAGAAGGCTGTGCACATGTGCGGACGGGGCACGGGCAAGTGTACGAATGCGCGCGTGCTCACATTTGTGAACCGGTAGGGAAGGTAAGTGAATACCATCCTTGCCTCTCATCTATTCCTCAAGCTCAGCAGTCTGAGGGAAGGATGGCAGGCAGGAAAATCCCCCCTCCCATTTTCCTCTCGTTTGCCAAAAAACCTCCATTCCGAACGCTGAAGGTTCGGAATGGAGGCAACGGTGTGTCCACGGTGGGTCCAGCTCACTGAGTCTGGCCTGCTGCACCTCAAAAAAAGTAAGAGCGCCTTGAAAATAAGCCCAAGTGCTTATTTTCAAGTCTAAAAGAAAATAAGATTCGGTCTTATTTTCTGAGAAACACGGTACTTAGCTTAATGCACAAAGTGATCATGCTGAGTATTGCACTTTCAAAGATTTTCAATATCAACCCACCCATCCCATATATACCGGTATTTTACAGAGCTGTTACAGGAAATGTTTGGTACTCTATCTCCCTAGAGCTTTTTTAATTACAATGATATAAGTTCAGGAAGTACAACTTGGAAAGTTGGAATAAAAAAGATTTCTCCACAATAGGACGTTGATACAATGTTTCCAAATTAAGTTCTACTGCTCAGCAAATTTGGACCATCTTGTTCCAATTGATCAGGCTCTGATCTACAGTATATCTTGCACAGTATAATGCAGCTTTCTGTTATACTTTTTAAAATACAATTTTTATTAAAGAATTTTAAACAAGTAAAACATAAACATAAGAAAATACAGATGAAACAGAAAAAAAGGAAGACGGAAAGTACAGAAAATAAGAAAAAAAAGATATGTATAGAAACAACTTCCATTCTTGTTTACAGCAGCTACAAATTTAGTATTACTAACCCCTTTAAAATAAAGCCAATCTGCTCTTTTCTTTGGCAAATCTAAATAGTCCCCTTTCCCACAGAGGTATGTATTATTTTTTATTATTATTATTTATTAAATTTGTATGCCGCCCAACTCCCAAGGGACTCTTTATTTTAATTATTTCCAAAGTACTTCAAAGTAAATAATTCCAAATTCAATCTGAACACCAGTCTATACCTCAGCACTATTTCTGTTGTTTGGAGATATGCCAGTCCTCCATTTTTCCCTATCCAAAATGTCTGTCACATGCACAATATTATTAGTGGATAATGCAGGAACATTTTTTTTTCAGAATGTTAATGTGAAATGTCATGTTGAAGTAGGCAAGTCATAAAGTGAGGGAAGTCATAAAGTGAAGCAAGACATAAAGGAGGTCATAAAGTCATGTAACTCTGTAGACTTTGAGAAAAGGTCATAAAGTCATGTAGCTCTTTAGACTGAGATGTGTGAAGGAACAAAGGAAATGGAAAAATGTCAAACCTCAATATTCACAGTTAGCTAACCACAAATGTAATACAGGAAACTTAGATACGTTTGCAAGAACAAGATATTTTAGCTTTCTTTAGTATGGCAACAAGGGCTAATCCATAATGTAACCAATCATTGATATTTCCGTGTTTTGCTACTTTTGAGGAGTATATAAGTGTTTGCTTTTCCATAAGAGTTGGTTCAGATGTTGCTTTTGCTATATTGCTCTGAACCTATTTGCGCAAATAAATGAAGCCTATTTTGATTCCGTGGTCTGAGTCTTGTCATTTCCTGCAACAATGTGATCTCCTTTTAAAGCCTGCTGCTGAAGTTTACATACCATGGCAACCTACTGGTAGGTTGTGATAAAGTTTCTTACTATTTTGCAAGATTTTTTTTTATCTTATTTCCTTCCTGCATGTGCTTACTTCATCTTCCATTCATTCATAGGCCATGAATCACATTCTAGAGCTGAAACTTTTGTTGAACTATATAACTTTGTTCAACCAACAATGTGAATACTAAGATTTCCCCATAAAATTAGAAGCAAGCAATGATAATTTCAATATCCTGATAACGGAGTTGTTCAATTTCTGTTTCCAAGTACTCTTAAGCATGCATATCATTTCAACTTTCCTGATTAAAGTCAAGACTAGCTCTGACCTTTGGAATGCTTTTCCATTAAGACGTTTTGAAATATGCAAGTTTTACTTCTAAATCTTCCTGAAACAGAATAATGTATTTGCATTCTGATAGCTAGGAAAATAGAACAAAAACTTTACTAAGACTAAGATGAAATCAAAATTTAACTTAATTTCTCAACAGACAACCTCCTCCCCCCAATAAAGGAAACAGTCCTTTTATGGATTCAACAAATAATGTGTCAGCATCTTCATAGTAACTTTTAGTAATGCTTAATTGATGAACATAATAAATACTGATTGATTTATAATGGTTGCGTTATTAGTAGCCTCTGTAAATTATAGTAAATTATAGTAATCCTAACAAACTATCATCTCCATTATTCCATTAAGAATTTTAGAAACTGATTAAATCACAAACATTTTAGCATGTCATGATTATCTTACTAATTACAAAGTACTCTGCAGTAAAAATACTTCCTAACTGTTGTCAGTTGAAAAGGAAAAGCCGAGATTTTTAAATTGTTGTTCAATTGCTTCTGACTCTTTGTGACCCAACAGACATAATTTATCCTATATTTTGTCAGCAGCTGCTTCTTTGATTCTTAGAAGCCCCTCCTTGTATCATCAGTGATAGTAACTAGTCACCTTGTCAGCCTCCTTTTGAATTACCTTCTATTTTTTTCAAGCACCACGGTCTTCTCCAGAGACCTTTGCACTGTATCTAAAACATTTAAACTTTGCTTTCACTAATGATGCTTTCAGTGAGCAGTCTGATTTTAAATTAATTTAAACTAAATAAAGAGTAAAGATGTTTATTTTTCATGCCTGCGACCTGGGGCACGTAAAGGAGGTCAAAATTCAGAATATGATACCAAATTATTAGTATTTACACATATTTATTATATAGCAAATAAATAGCCTTAGATATGCATCAAGGATCAACAGGCCTGGATTAATATGTTGCTTTCATCAGTACTGTCAGTCCAGGAGAAGAAGTCAATGGGCCTAGAAAAACATGCTTTTCTGATCAGGTTCAGTTTTTAAAAAAGCATATCTTGAATGAAATAAGTAAAAAAGTAAATTCTTACTGCTTTCTGATAAACTCTGTATAAGATTACAAAATAAAAGGAGCAAAAACTAAATCAAAGATCTGATAATGACAGTATAAGATAACAGATAGGGCAGGACAACATGCAGGCACAAACTCAAACTTAAATACAGTCTATTCCAGGGGTCAGCAACCCGTGGCTCTGGAGCCGCGTGTGGCTCTTTCATCCCTCTGCTGCGGCTCCCTGTCGCCAGCTGGCACCACAATTTTGAGAGGAGCTTCCGGTTAGGGTGGGGGGAAGCAGGGTGTTCCAGGAGGAGACTCTATGGCAAGGGGCGGGTTTTCTGGTCAGTTTCACAATTGATAGGGCTTTCAGTTAGGACTAGTAGAGGAAAAAGGACACCGCGCTAGGAGGAGACTCTATGGTGGGGAAACAGGACTTCTGGTCGGCTCCAGAATTGAACGGGGGGCTTCTGGTTAGGACTTTTGTGGCTCTTTGAGTGTTTAAGGTTGCCGACCCCTGGTCTATTCCATTTCAGCATTGAAGCTACAACTTTTTCAAAGCATGTAAGAATATTTGTGAAAATCTTCTTGTGCATATTTTCTAATACTGATGCTTTGTACTTTTTAATTTAATGTATATATTTTGTAAACACATTTTCTTTCAGTAATATATTCAGCGTTGGGCCACCTTTTGTTGTGTCGTTTGTTTTACTATTAGTGTTATGCTGATGTTCAAAGACTTGCACCAGAACATTCTGGGAAGGGCACACCGAAGGATAACAATATTTCTTGTTGTGTACTCAGGGGTGAAATTCAGCAGGTTCTGACAGGTTCTGGAGAACCAGTAGCGGAAATTTTGAGTAGTTCGGAGAACCGGCAAATACCACCTCTGGCTGGCCCCAGAGTGGGGTGGGAATGGAGATTTTGCAATATCCTTCCCCTGGAGTGGGGTGGGAATGGAGATTTTGCAGTATCCTTCCCCTGCCACGCCCATCAAGCCATGCCTACAGAACCGGTAGGGAAAAATTTTGAATTTCACCCCTGTGTGTACTGATCTGGAAAAAACATATTTGGAAAACTTATTTTTAATACATTGCAAACAAGTTTCCTAGCCACACTAAGGCAACTGAATCAGTTGGCAGATAACTACCATATGTTCCAGCATAAAAGACTTGTGGCAGATGTTACAGTACATTTCTGTAATTATATTTAATCAATTCACACACATGTTGCTATGATCAGATAACCTGCAAGGAAAAAATTGCAATCCAGAAGCATCTGTTCAGGAATCTAAAAATCTCACACAGAAAAATGGCAGTGCCCTGGCCTGGCACATAAGCATTGCTCAAGAAATAAGTTCAGATGAAAAGGTTGCAAGCACACCAATAGGGCTATCTCAATATTTCCTGGACCAGAAGTTGCATCCAAGAAGTTTGGCTCCTTTCTAAAAGGGGACATTACCACATCAATTCCTGCCCTGCATCTCATGGACTACTTTTCAGCAGCTGAATCGTAACTCTCAGATTTGGAAAAATCTTTCTTTTTTAACTACTTAGATATGAAAATCTGGCTTTAGTACTACCTCTAAATCCAGATTCTGGGATTATGTATGTTTTATGCTAAGAAGTTTCCCAATCTCTGTAAAATTCCCTTTAAATGAACTACCCGGCAAAGAAAAGTTAAGAAGGAAAATCTTAATCAACGGGTTCAGATAAGATTAGAAGACTCTCTCATGGGATAGGCCTGTCAAGACCTTCTAATTTAAATATCTATCTTCGTGGCTCCTTTCCAGTAAGACGCCCTTCTTCTCTGTCTTGCTGGTTTTCCCCACTTAACTCCCAGGCCTGCCTCACAACTCTCAGTCTAATTAGCTCTTGATAGATCTACTGCCCTGTTTCCACAAACATTTAATTCTGCCGTCAATCCTATTTACATTAGAACATGTTGCATTGTCTTTTACCAAGCTAATTTTATTTGAGTGAATGTAAATCTCATTAAACAGGGAGTATGTACCTATTAGATTGTGACATATAAACACAAACCCTCTTTATTTACAGAAGTTAACATAAAGCCCACTTTACAACAGCTACCTGGACCAATGCAGTTTGAAGGTTAGTGAAAAGTATAGAATAATTTCAATAGAGAATGAGCTGTTCAAGTCTACTAAGCCTTTCAAATATTACTGTGTTTCCCTGAAAATAAGACCCGGACTTATATATTTTTGGGCTCTAAAATAACTGCTGGGGCTTATTTTCAGGGAAACATAATTTCAAGGTGATCAGCCCGGCTGGGTGCCCCCCCCCCAGCACGTGCACAAGAGGCCACAAGTGCGTGGGGACCAATGGTATCCAGCAGCAGCTGCAGCCCACTGGTCCTTTGGTCAGCGCGCTCTGGGGTGGCACAGCCCGAGTAGCACAGGTGAGTTGATTCCCTGTCCAAACAGCAGACGGAGGCAGAGGGACAGGGGGAGGAGGCAGACAATCCGGACACACCATGCGGGCTGCAGGAAAGCTGAGAGTCAGTGGGCCAGAGCGGGCAGGCGACTGAGGGAGGCTCATCTTCGTGCAGCAGCACCAGCAGCAGACAGGCAGAGGTGTGGGGTGGAAGGCAGGCAATCCCGACGTGCCACGTGGGCCGCAAGCAAGCCAAGAGATGTGAAGACAAGCTTCCCATGGCCGTCTGCCTACTCCGACCCACCAACTCTTGGCTTTCCCGTGGCCTATGTGGTGCGTCCAGATCATGTGCCTCCATCCTGCCTCTGCCTGCTACTTGGAGAGGGAATCAACTCACTGCGTGGGCTGCGGCTGCTGCTGGACACCATTGACCTGTGCATGCTTGCTGCCTTCTGTGCTAGCCACCCTCACACCCTTCACTAGGGCTTATTTTTCAGGTAGGGCTTATTTTTGGGAAACACGGTATATATGCGGTATATATGCTGCTTTATACGTCTGTATTAATGCATAGTTCCAGTAAAAGGGAGTATCTTGTCCTACTATATTTATAGCAAAGAATTTTGTATTAATTTCGGTTTTCCTTAATTTTGCTTAGTAGCTAGTTATTATTTTAATTATTATTTCAATTTGAATGGCCACCAACTTGCCATGTAATTCTGGTGACACTTTTTTAATTGGTTTGCCTTTCTGTGGCTAATAAAAAATTACTGGCCCTAATCATCCAGTTGGCATTCATGCCAAGGCAAGCTAGAATTCAGTCTTCCCCAGTCCTAGTACAGCACCTTAACATCAAGACCAGGGGTGTCAAACTCAAGGCCTGCGGGCCAGATCTGGGCCACGGGGTACTTAAATCTGGCCCGCAGGGTCGGCCTGGAAATAGCAAATGACCCACGGTGCCTCTGGCAGCCAAAATGGGGTGTGTGGGGATGCCTCCTGCAGGAGGCCAAAACAGGAGACAGGGGGCTGTGTGAGGCCCCAACATTTATTTATTTTATTTATTTTATAAAATTTATATGCCGCCCAACTCCCGAAGGAGTTGCCTGTTTTGGCCAGCAAAGTGCTGCAGGAGGCAGTCCAGGCTGAAAACGGGGCATGGGGATACGTCGCACGACCCCCGGGTGCCCCAATTGGCTGGCAAAGTGTTGCAAGAGGCTGTCCAGGCCAAAAATGGGGTGCATGGGTGCCTCGCGTGGCCCTCTTGTGCCCCGTTTTGGCCGGCAAAGTACTGGAGGCCATCCAGGCCAACAACAGGGCATGGGGGGGCTCATGCAGCCCCCCGTGCTCTGTTTTGGCTGGCATGGTGCTGCAGGAGGCATCTGTCCCGTCTGCCCCCACTCCCCTTCCCCCTTCACCGGCCCGCAGAGGAGAACTACAATGCTGATTCGGCCCTCGAAGAAATCCAGTTTGACACCCCTGATTTAGACCTAACTGCCTAACACAAAAAATATAAAAAAGTGCTTGCAACAGAAATAATAAAAAACACATTGCACCAGAAAGAAGTTACATTCAATATATTAAAGAAGACAACCATTATTATTTAGACAAAACTATGGGAACCCCTCTACTTTGCTCCCCCTTATTGACAAAGATCATTACTGATAAACTATACACTAAGGCAACAGAAATGGCAAACACTATGGAAAATGGAAAATGGCAAACACAGGGTCAAGAAAAGACAGGCATTAAATATTGAAAGAAGATCTTTAGACCTTTATCCACATTCAGCTTTAAAATTTGAAAAAAATGAATGGGCTCTCATATGATACATAAATGACATTCTTCCAGAACACGTTCAATCAATATGATCCACTTCCAATCTCTGAGGTTTCCTTAACATTAAAAACTTCAGAATGGGAGAAAGGATGAAAAGCTACCTATACAGAATCACAGTAATGCATGCCCAAAAATAAATCAACTTTAGACATTGTATTATTTAACTGAACCAGATTTCAGGTAAGGAAAATAGTGTGTGTGTGTGTGTGTGTGTGTGTGTGTGTGTGTGTGTGTGTGTGTGTGTGTGTGCGCGCACACACACACATACAGATACTGTCACATCACGGGAAAATTCCTATTTGCTTATTGTTAGCTTTCTTGGGCATTAATCCTTACCAATTCAAGGTTACAACCACATGCATTTTAAAGGGAAGTCCAATTTCACCAACAATTCTTAGCCTAGAATATCTCACAGCCAACAATTTGCAAAATGCTCACCTAGTTAAATTACAGTTGCCAAGTAAAAATTATAACTTGAGAGAAATATGAATGCTGTATGTGATCTTGCTTTGTAATAATGATAAAAACCACATCATGTGTCCTCTCAACTCCTAAAGACTATGATTTTAAAACTGCCAAGCATAAAACATATGTTTCAAATTTTCTTTTCTATTGATTTGCTAGAAATTAAATCAGAGATCTGGCAAAAGAAAGATAAAATTATAGGCTTGCAGACATGTGAGTAATACAGAACAGCTATTTTATTTTAATTAGGTTCATCCTTTGACTACTCTATTTAAGACATGAAAAAATATGAATTGGCAAATGTAGTTTCTTTTTCCACCTTAGTTGATGTATATGCTCTAAAGTATTGTAAAATAACATTTATTTGCAGGAGAAATCTGCTATGCAACTCTTCACTATTTACTGTAATACCTTATAGCCGTGATGGCGAACCTATGGCACGCGTGCCGGAAGTGGCATGCAGAACCATCTCTCCGGGCACGCGGAGCCATCGCCCGTTGCTCTTCCGGGTTCCGATGCACCAGCCTGGTCTTCACGCACGCGGGAGTGCCAGAAACCGAAAGAACAGTCACCCGGTGCGCATGCACTCGCCGGGAAGATGATCTTCCTGCTGCTTGTGCCCGGGATGCTGCAGGAGAAATCCCCACCCCTTCCAGCCACCGAGAACAAGCAACACTGCCGAAAGAGCAGAGTCGGTGCCAAAGGAACATCTGCAAGAGACGTGCCGGCCGGGAAGCGGGTGCGCTCCCTTGGGAGAAGGAGTGGGAGGGGGGATGCGCTGGCTTGTTCTTGGTGGCTGGAAGGGGGGATTTGTCCTGCAGCATCCTGGGCACAAGCAGCAGGGTGAGAATCGCTGCGCAGCCTCAGGAGAGCAGCAGGGGCACGTCTGCTTGTTCTCGGTGGCTGGAAGTAGGGAGATTTCTCTTCCAGCATTCCGGGCACAAGCGAGAAATCCCCCCCTTTCCAGCCACCGAGAACAAGCAGTCCTGCCCCTGCTGCTCTCCTGGGGCTGTGCAGCGGTTCTCACCCTGCTGCTTGTGCCCGGGATGCTGGAGGAGAAATCCCCCCCCTTCCAGCCACCAAGAACAAGCAACACTGCCAAAGGAGCGGAGTCTGTGCCAAAGGAACGTCTGTAAGAGACGTGCTGGCCATGAAGTGGGTGCGCTCCCTTGGGAGAAGGGGTGGGAGGGGGGCTGCGCTGGCTTGTTCTTGGTGACTGGAAGGGGGGATTTCTCGCTTGTGCCTGGATTGCAGATGCTGGAGGAGAAATCCCCCCCCTTCCAGCCACCAAGAACAAGCAACACTGCCAAAGGAGCGGAGTCTGTGCCAAAGGAACGTCTGTAAGAGACGTGCTGGCCATGAAGTGGGTGCGCTCCCTTGGGAGAAGGGGTGGGAGGGGGGCTGCGCTGGCTTGTTCTTGGTGACTGGAAGGGGGGATTTCTCGCTTGAAGAGACGTGCCGGCCGGGAAGCCGGTGCGCTCCCTTGGGAGAAGGGGTGGGAGGGGGGCTGCGCTGGCTTGTTCTCGGTGGCTGGAAGGGGGGGGATTTCACCTGCAGCATCCCGGGCACAAGCAGCAGGGTGAGAACCTCTGCGCAGCCCCAGGAGAGCAGCAGGGGCAGGACTGCTTGTTCTCAGTGACTGGAAGGGGGGGGGATTTCTCGCTTGTCTCCAGGGCAGGAGGAGAAATCCCCCCCCCTTCCAGCCACCGAGAGTCCTTCCCCTAGCCACGTTGGACTTCTACGAGTTCGAGCGGCAGCTAAATGAAAACAAACAGGGTAACCAAGCGTGGTTGGAGGCAAGCAAGTCGGCTGGGTTTGATGCCAGAGGGAGAAAAAGAAGCGCAGCTCCTAGCCCCCGCCTTTGCTCTCGCTCCCCCCCCTCGCTCGCAGAGCCCTCACTGCTGCCGCCCCCCCATGCCTCTTTTGACTCCGGCTTTTTCGCTGGAGCCAAAAAAAGAGGACGCACTTTACTTTCAGCGCACTGGGCTCTCCATCCTAAGGTGGCTGCGCTTGAAGGGCGTAAGCAGCGCTCCCCCCCCACACGCTCGTGCACCAGGCAAGCTGACACACACACACCCTACTCAACTCACGGGGGGTGCTTTTTATTCAGATTTTTCGGATTGCTTTAGGACTAGGTTAAATGAACTGTGGGCGAGCCTATCCGGTAAGCTCGGCTTACATTTGCTGCCTTTCTCTCCCGCTCTTTCCGTTCTCTTTCGCAGCCCAGTTGAGAAGGAGCTCTTCGCAGCCGCTCAGGACCGGTAGAAATTCAGCTGGCACAGACAGCTCTGTTTCTCTGTAACCGCTCCTTTGCTCTCAGGGGGCAAAAAACCGCCGCACATTCGCCCATATCGGGAAAACTGGCATCCTACCCTCTGTTAGGCCAGCCACCCTTTCTCTTAAAATCATATGCAGTTTGGAAATGCGAATGGGAGAGTTTGTCTGTGGAGATTCTCAGTCTTCCAGATCATGGTTGTCCCAAAGGTGCTTTTTCAAGAGGAAACTGGACTTTCTGGTTTTTCTTTGAAGACATTTCGCTTCTCATTCGCACAAGAAGCTGAAGAAGCGGAACGTCTTCAAAGAAAAACCAGAAAGCCTAATTGCCTCTTGAAAAAGCACCTTTGGGACATTGGGACAGTTGGTTACGGAGCGTACCTAAGGGAGGAAGCAAATGCATTGTGCACGCTCAGTGACTAGGCGTTGTGAGCCCAGCGGCGGAGCAGAAATGAGGTCTTTCTGAGGACTCTTTGGGCCCCCGCTGAAGCCGAGGGTGAAAGACAACAAACAGAACCCGAGGGGGGACAGGGAGTGCTGCCGTTGGCCTGGGAATGGTGGTTCTCAGCAAGGAGGAGCCCAGGCAAGGAGCTGCGCGTTTGGAGCTTCCCCGGCTGGCGAATGGCGCTTTTGAGGTGGTGGGGCTGAGAGAGCTGCCGCCGACTGGGGAATGGCTGCTGCTTTGTCTCGCCAGGGAACGGGCCGGTATCTGGTTGTCCTCCGGTAAGAGGCGCACCGGCCCTCTTGGAAGAAGTGGGGGGCGCATGCGCATGGGCGGGGCGCACGCATGCGCAGTGAGGGTTTGCATGTGCGCATGCACAGTGCGGGACGCATGCATGGGGGGAATGCAGGGAGGGTCATGCGGGCATGCGCAAATGGGGGCGTGCATTGCATTATGGGTGCCGGCACATATGAGCGCAACAGCGCTTGCGCGCTTGGACTTTTGGCACACAACGCCAAAAAGGTTCGCCATCACTGCCTTATAGAGAAAATGAAAGAGAAAAGGAAATTATTTTGAAAAAGGGAGATTCTATGTTAACAGATAATGTGATCACCAAAAACCATTTTATCAATATTATTCTAATTTGTGTAATAGGCATGATATTATTTTTGAGAAAATAGATGATTATCTTAGAAAACAAAATTTACTGAGAATTATAAAAGAACAAAGACAATTCCGAGATGGGTTTCAACTATGGAAGCAATGGTTTACCCAAATGTTATAGACCTAAATAAGATAGTAACCTATAATGAACTGCTAGACAAACAAGGAAATTTAAAATCAAATCAGGAACTGCAAACACAGGGAATTAAAATAGACTGGTGGCCTTACCTACTGATACAAACAAAATATAAAAAGGACTCGAAACAGCATGGTTTTCAAAATGAGCAACAAGAAATCGACAAAGTATTAACAGGCACAGATGAAAAAATGATTACTAAGGTATATAATTGTCTTCTAAAACTTAAAATGGAGGAGGAAGTTGTAAAAGAATCAATGATAGCATGGGCCAAAAACTTTGGGTATAGTATTGAATTAGAGTATTGGGAACAAATTTGGGGGGGAAATTACAAAATGACAATGTCGGCCGCCTATAAAGAAAATACATACAAAATGTTTTATAGATGGCATCTACCACCAGCGAGATTGGCCAAAATGTATCCAACTACACCACCCAATTGTTGGAAATGCCATCACATACAAGGGACATTCTACCACATGTGGTGGACATGTCCCAAAGCAAAGAAATACTGGGGGGAAATTAAAAAATGGATTGAAGAAATAACGGAACAGAAAATTGAGATGAGGCCAGAACTGTTTCTTCTAGGAATAATAAAAGAAAACATGAGAAAAGGAATTTATTATATTATTCAACATATAATTACCGCGAGAATTACATTCGCCCAAAATTGGAAGAAAGAAAAAACACCCTCTAACACAATGATTATAAAAAAGGTGCTAGAATGCGCAGAGATGAGCAAACTAACAATGGAATTGAGAGAGAAAGAGAGGAAACAATGTATTACAAAATATGGAATAGATGGTATGATTGGCTTGAAAGGAAAAGTAAAATTAATGTGTAAAGTAATATAAAATGATGTAATAAAATTAAACAAATGTAACTGCAAAATGTAAATAGAACAGATAGATATAAGAATGCTTAAGTTAAAAACAATAGCCTTAAATATGGAAAATGTAGAATTAAGAAAGAACAAAAACATTTGTAAAGCTGTATTAGTGAAATTATGTTTTGTTTTTGTTTTGTTTTTTAATGTGAAAAATTTCAATAAAAAGTTAAAGAAAAAAAAGAACAAAGACAAATTATGAGTTGTCCTATAATGATAAGGGAAATTTCAGAAGTAATTAAAAAGAGCAAATCAGGAAAGGTGTCTGGACCAGATGGACAATCAAGATTGTGTTATAAGTGCTCTGAGGATGGACTTTACAACTTTTAGAAAATACTATGAACTCTATTCTACAGGAAGGAAAGATGCCAGAGACTTAGAAAGAGGCTAAAATAACATGTATTGTATTTACAAAACTAAAACTTGTTTTGTAATCATAGAGTAGGAGATAATTTTGCAATTGTACTTATATTTGCTGCAAAGGAAATCAGAAGCTTTTTTTCTTTCCACTCTATATTAGTTTATGCTAGTTTTTATGTTCTCTGTAAAACTTTTAATAAAATGTATACAAAAATATGTAAAACTTTTAATAAAATGTATGCACGACTCTTAGGTTAATAGGAACTCATATAGTTCTTTATTTTAAAATGGTGCCTTCCCATTTCTTTCTTAGGACGTCCATCCTAGTCCCAGGCAAGTAGAAGAACTAATGGGTGATATGGCCAGGATTAGTTTGTCTTTGTATTACACCATAGTTATAAACTTTCTTATCAATAATAATAAGTGTATACCTTCCAATCCCTTAATAATAGCACATTAAAGTGTGTGTGTGTGGGGGGGGGGTAGAATGAAAGCGTCACCAGCATTCCAAGCCACTGTCCAGCTGCCTCTCCCAAGTAAGGGGATTTTATTTCCGGATATTTATTTCTCTGCCATCTCTGCCTGAATCCAGTGCATTTTCAAGCTGGATCTTTGTACTGAGGAGACATCCTCAAGGTTGAACCAGCCCCTCCTTCTGAGGTAAAGTGTGCCTGGAGACAAACAACAACTAGAAAAATAGGTCTCTACATTGCTGCCACCCCTTCATTACAAGTTTATCCCTTCCACATCATGGAATGGCCCAACTCGCTGCGGCCAACTCACCACGGCCAACTCACCACGGCCAACTCACCGCAGCCAACTTGCCATGGGGCAACTCGCCCCAGGACAATTCCACAAATATAAAAGTTAAATTAATTTCAACAGAACCATGGCCAATAATAATAAAATAAAGCAAGTCAATTCAGAAATACAAGAGGTACAATAATTTTGACAAAATGTGGTCACCAATAATAAAAGTAACTGAATGAAACAATTAATACAATGCTGAATTGTCCCGTAGTGAGTTGGCCATGGCAAGTTGTCCAGCAACCCTTCACATTAACCCACTGGTATACCAGGAGAGGACTGATGGAGAAATCCTCATCTCACCCTGGATCTGGGGAAGGGAAATCAAACAAAACTCTGGATAGACAATAGCTCAGCCAAGCTGAGGCAGGTGCTAAAAGGATAATTCCAGAATTTTTTAAAAAATCAGCTTTACTAAAGGGTACAAGCAAACAACCAGCTAGTAGAAGTTCACTGTTTTTTAAAGGGTACGAAAAGTTGATAGTTGACAAAAAGTTGACAGTTCTAGGTTGCATAAACAGAGGGATAGAATCAAGATCACGTGAAGTGGTAATACCACTTTATAATGACTGGGTAAGGCCACACTTGGAATACTGCATTAAGGTTTGGTCACCATGATGTAAAAAAGATGTGGAGACTCTAGAAAGAGTGCAGAGAAGAGCAACANAGGGAAAGGCTTTTTTTTTTTTGGGGGGGGGTTGCAAGTCGTGGCTACAAACACACAGGTCGGTGTGCAGATCGGCAATGAGACGATTGAAACAGTAAAGGAATTCATCTTGAAAAGAAGGAGTAGGGGTGACAGGATAGCAGTGTTCCAATATCTCAGGGGCGGCCACAAAGAAGAGGGAGTGAAGCTATTCCCCAAAGCACCTGAAGGTAGGACAAGAAGCAATGGGTGGAAACTGATCAAGGAGAGAAGCAACTTAGAACTAAGGAGAAATTTCCTGACTGTTAGAACAATTAATCAGTGGAACAACTTGCCTCCAGAAGTTGTGAATGCTCCAACACTGGAAGTTTTCAAGAAGATGTTGGATAACCATTTATCTGAAGTGGTGTAGGGTTTCCTGCCTAAGCAGGGGGTTGGACTAGAAGACCTCCAAGGTCCCTTCCAACTCTGTTATTATATTATATTGATAAATTCCCACATACAACATGCTATTAAAAAGAGCTAAAATACAGAATAAAAGTCCTAATGCAGTTCAAGTTATAGCCAAACAACACAATCTCCACACTTGCCTGAGATAACCTTTTCATCCAGGATGCTGGCCAACTTTCCCTCTTCCCCCAAATTCCCTCTTATTCTCCCAAACCTGTCAACCCTCTCTTTCTTTTTTCCTTTATTGGCTCTCAAGTGCCTGGTAACCCCTCTCAGCATGCAAAGCTTGTGATTTAAAGGGCCAACTGTTCCCCACTACAATGTTTCTTATGTCACCTGCTCCCACATCAGATTTGTGGGAGATTCCATTTTGTTTTTAGCACTAGCCTGTTGACAGACAGATGGACAGAGAGAATGCTTTACATAACCACATTCTTTGATAAGTCATTTGCCTCAGATTATTAAACATTATTTAATGTTTAAGCAGCAGCCATTATCATCAGTGAAAACATACTGGAGTTAAAACTTTACTCAGAGACATAATGTCACAATTGATCTTCTGAAGAGTGCTCTACAGATCTCACAATTATGAGAAGTTGCTGTGAACTTTTCCTGCAAGGACTATAATCCCATGTGTTAAAAGAGATCTTTTTTCCCCTTCCAACAGCCACAATGGATATTATCCATGAACATATGGTTTGGGAATGGGGTAGTAGCAATAACAAGAATAACAACACACTATGTGTGAGACTATATTGCAATGCATTTTTCCACAAGGGAGCCTAAACAGGCATGGGAAGGCCAGACTAAGTATTGAAGAAAGTAAAAGCATTGCATGTTGTCATCTCTTGTAAATGGTTATGGTTCCTTCCTCATTTTTACATGCCTGGGGGTTTAGTTGGACCAAACTAACACTACATTTTTTTTCTTTATTATCCAATGAATTGGGTCACCGCTGGTGTCAAGTGGATGGTTTGGGAATGCAGCAGGATAGAGGCAGCCATCTGTCCAGGCTAATGTACCATCTGTGGATTGAAGATTCAGCCAGCTTTGTTGGCAGAGCATGAACATGTGCCCCCTAATCAAGCTATAAATCACAAACAGGTCTTCTGGATTGCCAATTAAAATTCTGATACATTAAATGTCCTGTATGCCTACTTGATTTCAAGCCTCTTGAGGGTGAGGTTGGTTAGTACGAGGTTATATGACCATCTTAAAGGTTATCTATTAGTATTATTAAGCATCATAGGAGTCATAGCATATGTAAATAACCACAGAGCATCCATAAAAGCCATTAAAAAGGCAGTGGAATTGAAAAACTACCCCACTGGGTAACTGCACTGATAGATGATATGAGAATAATGGAGTTAATTGTACATGCTTTTCATTTTTATTACCAGTTATTCTTTTAAAGAAGAATTTCAGTGCTTTGTGTATTAATTACCAGATTAAAATATGTCTCAATCCTTAATGGCCATGGATTTTTTTGAACTATGAGACGCATGGCAGAAGATCCAAGGAAGCTTTCTCCTCTTGGGAAGTTCCTTGTTAGTCAATGATTTTAATAGGGTTGCTTATGCTGATGAATCTGGATGCAACTGTGGGACACTGCAACTGGTGATAAATGTGAGTCGGTTACCAAGTTCCCACAAGGTGATCATATGATCATAGGGGCAGAGGCAGCAATTGTAACTTTGAGGACTGGTTGTAAGTAGCTCTTTAAAAATCTGGTGTAAGTTCAAGTGGTCATTAAACAAGCACTGATAAGTTGAGGAATAACCAAATTGTTAAAATGAACTAAATATGTCCAGTTTTCCATATGACATCACTGGCATCAGCCTGAATTAGTAAAGATTTTTCTGGATCAGGGTACTTTGACACTAGCTCTGCTGCAAATAAACACTTTAGTTTCTCGAAAGCAGCTTGGCACTCCATGGTCCACTTAAGGAGTTGACTGGTTTGGTGGTTGGAGCCCCCTTTTGTTTTAAACAGGTTCATAATTGGCAACGCAATCTGGGCAAAAGAAGGGATAAATTGCCCATAGAAGTTCATGAATTCAAGGAAGCTTTGCAATTGCTTCCTCGTGTGGGGAGCCTCCCACTCCAGGACTGCACATACTTTTTTCTGGGTCCATTTCTATGCCTTCCTGGGAGATCCAATATCCCAAATTTAATTTTGTGAAATTCGCACTTGGATAGCTTGCCATATAGCTGGGCCTTTTGGAGTTTTTCAAGCACTGCTCGCACTAACTTCACTTGTTCCTCCATAGTTTCGGTGTAGCACAGAATGTCATCTAAGTACACCAACACCCCTTTATAAAGATGCTCATGCAACACTGCAGTTATTAACTGCATGAATACTGTGGGGGCTCCTTATAGGCCTAAAGGGAGCATCCGGAATTGGAAGCAGCCCAGTGGACATTTAAAAGCCGTTTTCCATTCATCTCCTTTCTTAATTTGCACTGTAGTAGGCTTCCCTTAAGTCCAATTTTGTGAAAATTTTCCTTTTTGCCAAGTAGCCCAACATGTAGTGGTTACACATTCTGTACCGAAATTCCATTGAGCCCCTGGTAATCTATGTACAATCTGAGTGAGCCATCCTTTTTCTCCTGGAATAAGACAGGAGTGGCTATTAGCGACTTGGATGGTTGAATGAATGAAGCCCCTGGTCAGATTTTTGTCCACAAATGCCCTAAGTTCCTCTAACTCTCAGGACATCATCGAGTACAGTTTGGGCTTCAGTAGCTTAGCCCCCGGGATGATTTTGATTGCACAGTCTGTGAGGCGGTGGGGCAGACGTATGTCTGAGAAATATGTCTCTGAGCATACCAGTTTTCGGAGTATAAGACGCTCCGGAGTATAAGATGCACCTAGCTTTTGGGGAGGAAAACAAGAAAAAAAATCTGCCTCTGCCTCCCAGCAATTTGCCTCCCAGCAAACAGCAAACAGTACAGATGATATACACTGTTTGCTGTGTATTTCTGTGCATGTGTGCCTGACCCATAGAAATAGCAAAGAATTGGAGAAATGTACATTGTGGCAGTATATTAATGGCAGAAAGTTTTCTTAAATGTAGTCACACTAACTCCTCCCAATTATTTAAATAGATCTATTCCAAACATGACTAAGTCAGGGTTTAACTCAGCTGCCTTATCTTAATACTACAACAGAACACTGTTACATTTCAGACTATACTTGTACAGATGCTGTTAAACCTGATGTGGCTTTCTGGAAGTATACATTATTCTCTGCTATTTAAAAGAAGATACAACAGCACTGGGCCTCTTAGAACAGCAGAAACAGCCAGTTTCAGCAGTGATCAGCACAAGAAAATAAACTTCTGCCTCTGCCTCCCAGCAATTTGCCTCCTTGCAGTTAGTTTCACTTTCAGTTTTAGTACTGTACATGCCGCCTGCCTACAGCCTGAATCAGCTGATGTTCGGGAAGCTGATAATCAGTTGCTTGGCTTAACAGGTTCTATTCTGTTTGCTGCAAGGAGGTAAATTGCTGGGAGGCAGAGGCCAAAGGGTGGGGGTGGCTGGATGGGGCTACATTCGGTGTATAAGACGCACCCAAGTTTTCACCCTCTTTTTGGGGGTAAAAAGGTGCATCTTATACTCCGAAAAATACGGTAAGTCTCTGTATTCTCTGGGGATTACCTACTTCAGCCCCTCCCCCACCTGGGTGTCCTTGCTCCCTCCACTTTCACTTTCCTAATTACAGGCTCTTGGTCTCTTTTCACTACTTTTACTACTGCCTCTGGGTCAGAGAGTTTCTTTTGCACTTTTAGCTGGTCACACTCCCAGTCAATAGAGGGTTTTCATTTTTTCAGCTAAGTGAGACCCAAGACCATGTTTTTGGTCAGCCCTGGGGTTATGATGAATCGGATGTCTTCTACGTGGGTCCCTATCTTCAGTTCCACCCTCTCAGACAGGAATGTGGCTGGCACTCCCCCTGCTATACACCTGTCCAACTAGGAAAAAGCTATGGGGATCTTCAGTTCTCTTAACCTCATCCCTAATTTCCCTACCACGCCGGGACTGATTAGGCATCGGGTGCACCCAGAGTCTAGTAGGGCCATTAGGAAGCCACCATTTGACTCAAGGAAGCCACCATTATTTCAACCCTGGCAGTTACAAGGATGATGACGCCACTTATCATTGGGTCGTCTTCTCCCTCACTATAGTTCTCGAGGGGAGCCAGTGGTTTCTGGGTTGGAGTTCTCTCTCCATTGCTGGAGGATGGGGAGAACTCTGTGACCTCTATTCCTTTTTTGCCCCCTTCTTTCACTTAGGTGGAGACTTCCCCTTCTTTGGTGGGCCCAGAGGGTGGCCCCAACTGGGTGTGGGGCAAGGAAAAGAAGCATTACTTCTGTCAAGTTTGCTGGGTTGTTACAGGATCTCTGGATAGTTTGCTGATAAATAAATCACATCTAACATGTGACCTTCTGTTCAACATCTCTCTTGTAACTTTATCTTATTGGTTATACATTGTACCAGCAAACAAATGTATACATCTATTTTCTGAAAAGTTAGTTTCTTTCAGTGTTTCCCATTTAAACTAATTCACTTCCAAAATTGCTCTAGAATTGAATAGCAATTAAATTCACACACACACCCATGCACACACAAATACACATCACTGCATCTTCAATTATCTATTCATTCCTGGGAAACAAATACAAAACAATGTGTCACTTAAACAAGAAGAAACAAGTTACTATATTTTTCTGTTTCTCAAGAAATTTTGTGCGAACATGCACACACAGAGACACACATACGTTACTAGTTAACAGATTGAGATATAACAGAGACAAATAACAAAATTATAAACTTAGAAAACATAATTGAAATGAATATATATGAATTAAAAACAGTACTTAGGACTTGTAAAAAGAAGAATAGAATAGTATTACAAATTGAATATGCCTCCAGTACAATGTGGATAAAAGAACAACAAATTCAATTTTATGCTTGATCATCAGAAAGATGATCGTAGACTATAAAGAATTATGGAGAAAGATTAAAGGATCTAGGAATCTTTAGCTTTGAGGGGGGGAAATTGAGGGATGATTTGATAGTATATCAAAGAAAGATAATGAGGAATATTGCTATAAAACCATTGCCATAATGGCTGAGTCACCCAATAAAGGTTAATACGTACATTTTCTTATTGCCATTCAGAACTCTTGGAACCATTGTAGCTGTACTGAAGATTTTGCTACAAACACAATGGGATTTTATTAAGGTGAAGAAGTAACACAATTTTTCTCAGTGAGCTGCTCATCACAACCTTTTTTAGAACTTGCAATTGCTGGAAGAGACCACAGAAGAAACCTGGAGCAGGTTGAAACAAGGGGGTTGGATTGCTTGGCAAGGGTGCTTTGATGGATTGCTTTGCATGATTTGTTACCAAAGTACCAAAGATCTGCACATTCCTATTAAAGAATTTTAAGGGCTGTAGGAAGAGATAGATTTCAGGTACTATTCATACTGAACTTTTCTTCTCCTTATGGCATAATCTTGTCATTAGACACCACAACCAAATTCTTTGCTTTGCTGACAAATAGATTTTAAAAAGGAAAAGCTGCAACAAAAAGCCCAAATAGTGAAGTTGGTTAACTAGACTAGGGCTGTGAAACTCGCGGCCCACGGGCCGGATGCGTCATGTGCTGGCCACACCCACGCCCAGTTTAGCGAAGAGGGGAAAAGTCCCAATATGTCACATGATGACACTGTGATGATGCAAGTTTGACACCCCTGAACTAGACCCTTTGGCAGCTTTCAAATGACCAAGTGGATACTTAGATTTCAGTAAAGCATTTGATAAAGTAGACCACAACCTACTTCTTGGCAAGCTAGTAAAATGTGAGATAGACAGAACCATGTTCAGGTGGGTTTGTAACTTGCTGACAAATTGTACTCAACTTGTAGTCCTCAACAGAACTACATTCACATGGAGGGAAGTAAGCAGTTGGGAACCCTAAGATTCCATTTTAGGCCCAGTACTCCTCAATATCATCATAAACGATCTAGACAAGGGAATTGAAGGGGAATTCATCAAATTTGTAGACAACACTAAGCTGGCAGAAATAGCCAACACCCCAGAAGACAAGCTCAAGATCCAAAAAGTGTTTGACAGACTTGAACACTGGGTCCTATCTAACAAAATGAAATTCAACGTATATAAAAGTAATGTTCTACATTTAGGTAAGAAAAACCAACTGTATAAGTATAAACACGGTGAAATTTAGCTTAATGCCAGAAACTGTGAGAGATTTTGGAGTCCTAGTGGACAATCACTTAAACATGAGCCAATAATGTGTGGCAGCAGCCAAAAAAGCCAGTGCAATCCTAGGCTGCGTTAATAGAGGGATGGACTCAAGATCACATGAAGTTCTAGTACCACTTTACAAAGCCTTAGTAAGACCAACTGAATACTGCATCCAGTTCTGGTCTCAATAGAAAAATATGTTGAGACTCTGGAAAGAATGCAGAGAAGAGCAACTGTTCTGACCTAGGCTTCCTGATAAATAATACCGCACAAACGGAGTCCCAAAAACCTCTTTTTATTTTAGCGGCTGTGAATTTCTTCATTCCCAGCCGTAATAAGTCCCCAACAATATTAATTAGTCCGACAGAAGTCTTTCGGAAGAAGGCTGATATCACCAACATTTATCTCTCTTGACAAGCTGCCAAAGACCTAATTGGCAAGGAGCTTTGCAAGGTCAAACAGAACACAGAGTCAGAACTGAAATGCTGAGACACAAATTGAACCAAGTTGCTTTCTGCAACGAGCACATCCATTTGCTCCACTTTTATATCCTATGGGAGAGGCCAATCATCTCCAAGCCTTACTCCCGAGTAGTCCTTTTCCTCCATAACTGTTCTTGCCTTCTGGCAGCTCTGCGCATGCGCGCATTGGGAACAGGCTCCCCCTGTTCCTCTGCCTCGCTCATGTCAGCCTCTGGAGGCTCTGGATTCAGCACAGACCTCCCAGATGGCCCGGGCTGGATCTCTGCCTCTGGCACCGAGCCTTCTCCAGACTCCAGGCCTGGCCCATATTCCTCCCCAGCCTCCTCGCTGTACGACTCTGCTGCCAGTTCCGCAGACCGCTGGCGGACCACAACAGCAACAAAATTGATTAGGGGGCTGGAGGCTAAAACGTACGAAAAATGGTTACAGCAATTGGGTATGTCTAGTCTAATGAAAAGAAGGACCAGGGGGAGACATGATAGCACTGTTCCAATATTTGAGAGGCTCCTACAAAGATGAGGGGACAAACTATTTTTCAAAGCACCAAAAGGCAAGACAAGAAACAATGGAGAAAAGCAACCTAGAACTAAGGAGACATTTCGGTGAGAGCAATTAACCAATGGAATACCTTGCCTTCAGAAGTTGTGGGTACTCCATCACTGAAGCCTTTCAAAAAGAGACTGGACAACCACTTTTCTGAAATGATATAGGGCCGTGATGGCGGACCTATGGCACGTATGCCAGAAGTGGCACGCAGAGCCATCTCTCTGGGCATGCGAGCTGTCACCCGTTGCTCTTCCGGGTTCTGGCGTACCGGCCAGCTGGTTGTCAACACGCAAGCATCCCTGGCCTGCTCTCGAGTTGCCATAGGCCAGGGGAGATGGGAAACTGGCGAAATGGCAAAGCAGCCCAAGACGGAAGCACATTACACCCTTATCTCTCTCAAGGCTGTATCCCAGGGTTACATACAGCAGTGAGGGGAGTGAACCAGGGGTGGGTTCCTCCCGGTTCAGACTGGTTCTCCCGAACTGGTAGCGGCCCGCTGGTGATGTCACGATGACATCACCAAACCGGATTGGTCGGTGCCAGTCCGTGGGGGCCGCCATCTTTTTTTTGAATTTTTTTTATTTATTTTTTTGAATTTTTTTTCCTTCTGAGCATGCGGTTGCCATCTTTTTTTCGGCTTTATTTTTTTTTCTTCAGATTTTTTGTTACTGCGCATGCACACGCGAAGCATGCGTGCGCCCACGAGGTGCACCCACGTGGCACAGGAGGGAGCGAACCGGCAGCGAGGTAAGTTGGAACCCACCCCTGGAGTGAACTCTACAACCCGCAAAACTGCTCCATTGGTGAATGTAATTAATGACACACCCTGGGAGGAGGGGGGAAACAGGGTCATACTGGAGTGTAAATTACGTAGGGTCAAGGTTGGCTCCACACTTGGGAATGTGCCGACATGAAGTTCCTAATAAATAACTGGATTTCTTTTGAAGCTTGGCTCAAGACCCATGATTTAATTAGGGCATCCGTCGGAACCCTGACACTGGTCTTCACGCACGCGGGAACGCCGGAAACCGGAAGAGCAGCTGCCCAGTGTGCATGCACACGCCAGGAAGATGATCTTCCGGTTTCCGGTGTGTGCATACGCATTCACACTGGCCAGCTGGTCTTTACATGTGCATGCGCACCAGAAACCAGAAGACCAGGTGGCCGGCGCATGCACGTGCCAGAAACTGGAAGATCACCTTCCTGGCACGCACATGCGCACCGGGCAGCTGCTGTTCCGGTTTCCAGCACGCACACACCTGCATTCCCATTTCGGCACTCAGTGCCAAAAAGGTTTGCCAACACTGATATAGGGTCTCCTGCTCAAGCAGGGGGCTTGACTAGAAGACCTCCAAGTTCCCTTCCAACTCTATTATTCTATGTTCTATTTGCTATTATCCGAGAAAGAGGGTGTCTTAAGTCAAAAGTTAAACATTCTGGTAGAAAGACATGAGTGTGACAGATTCAGACTTGTTCCCAGTCATTTACTTTGAAGGCAATCCTTATCAAAAGGGCCAAAAATGGCCCAAATCTCAATACCATGTGAAAAATTTAAAATCATTGATATATCTGGTGAGATGTTCACAGCTCAGAAAAACCTCTGACTTTTAATAAAAAAAAATATTAGTCAGAAAAGGTGCTACCACATTTCTTCTGCCATTCTGTTATGGCTGTTTAGAGGTTGCTATTTTTTTTCCAAATGCTGGTGGTTCTTTTCTTAGCACTATTGAATTATTTTAACATTATATGCTGCTCAGAGTCACAATGAAGTTGAGTTACCTTATAAATGTAATCAACCAGCCTCATTTATTTATCAAATATGGAAGGCTGATGAACTCCATAAAGACTTGAATGGCATACAACATTAAAAACAGCAGTTGATAAATATTTTAATCAATTTGATTTAAGTTTTGTCTGGCTTATACTTAATTGATTTAAAGTTGACTTTTAAAAAATATCTATATGCTTCTATGACTTCTGGTATACTAGTCATGTTTTTGTAATCATTATTTTGCTGAGGACTGATTGCTGACCAGATGAAAGCCATCTGTTGTCATTTTTCTATCTGAAGAACAATTGCAAATCCAAAGGTTCTCAGTGCTCAAGTTACATAAATGCATAAATGCATGACTACCTAATTCTTTAAGTATGTGATCATTCTGTAACTCTTCTGAAAAATATTTTTCAGAGAAATAAGTATCTAAAACCAAGCTCAATAACAGTTATTGATATAACAATGTTTCCAAAACAGTACCAAATACTATATAGTGCTTTGCTCTGGAGCTATTTTTAACATCCCAATCAGCTGTGAGAAAACCAAAATCAGAATTTCAGGGGCATCTTCATTTGTAAAACTATAAAGATGGCACCTTTGGACAAATGATATCTTCCATTTGATAGGCAAGACACAATGTAAAAAGAGATGTGTTGTGGTTTCTCTCATTGATCTGCAAGATGAATTAGAGCCAGCAATTCTACCAAGGGAACAGAAGGGTGTCAGGATTCATGAGGTTTTCCTACTCTGTATGTATCCCAAATCTGACAACTTGCAGAACATATTCACCAAAACACGTCTTCCTCACGGTGTGAAATCTCTTCAAATGGGAAAAAGTAATGGCAGAGATGAAGTGTAGGAGAGCTATGAATTAGATGAAGGTAACGGTCAAGGGACAAGATGTTCGTCATGGTTCAGAAGAGCTGGCTGACAGCACTCAGGACCTCTATGTGGTCATCCAGGTATAAACATAGGGGGGAAAAACACTTTCTCCAAAGGGAGTAAAATGTGTAACATTGAAGATACCCAAGAATAAGAGCACAAATAAAGAGGAATGGAGAGATACGTTTAGCTGCAAATATTAAAATTAAGTTTAAAAAACCCTAAACAACAATTGTTTAACCACATTACCAATAGGTCTCCCTCCCCTTTATATCATACATAATAGCTATCATCTTAGGTATTTTTAAGAATCTGACTGAAGTATTACGATAGAAAGCTTCATGTGCTTTAAGAGCCTTCCTGGAGAAGTGGGATTCATAATCTCTATTGCATTGTTCCTAAACTGGAAGTAATTTGGAGATATCCTGGAGTAATGGAACAATTTGTAATGGCTTATTTTTTAGTTAAGGTTCCATTGAATGCTTGTGTAAAACAACAGAATTGGGGGTCGGATGTTTACTAACATTGTTCGAGATAAGGAAAGGGGGTACTTGTGTCAAACAGTTTAACTGTTCTGTTACTCTCTTTGTCCCTGCAAGCAGGTTTTGTGATTTTGTGAAGAGGGAGGGAGTGTTGAATTGGTGATAATAAAGGCTTGAAGTTCAAATTAAACAAGTACTGTTTATAGTAAATACCCCAGCAAAAACCTCATCTACGCAGACATAGCAAAGAATGAAAAAAGAGTGCTTTCTTTTATAAGCATCCCTTGTAAATTTCATGCAATACCTCTAGTCTTTACATGAATTGAGAGCAAGTTACAAGTTATGCTGTACAATGAGCAGAATATATATAGACTGCCACTTACATTAACTGGGTATCATTCTTGCACCTTGCCAGGAATAGCATATGAGTACTCACTTAAGTATCGGTAGAAATGGATAGATATCAAGCATCACTTACTTATTTATTTAATGTTATAGGCAAAGTAAAAAGAAATGATAAAAAACCCAGAAAAACCCACTGTAAAGATACAAATTCATGCACAAAAAGCATAGCAACTGTAGAACTTCTTATTTATTTATCCACTATTAAAGATATTTCTGTTTGTCCCTTTCCCTGTCTGACTATTTCTCAGTTGCCTACTTTTGAATATTATTTACCTTTCCTCGAGTTTGGAAAATCTGTATTAATATTTATCTCGTTTATTCTTATTTTTCCTTATTTTATTTTTGACTGCTGGCCTTATGGCTGTAATAAAGATTTGATGGCATCTGACAGTAGTGGGAATAGCAATGAATGTAGCTAGTGACCTGTCAGCAAAGAGGAGAGTGTTCTTCTCTTCTTAACTGGTATGGAAGTGGCATAAAAAGAAATTATTAGATCAGCTTACAACAACATATAGAAGAGAGACAAAGCATCAATCTCTTATAACTGTTTACTTTTATTAAAAATTAGAAATGACAGTTACGTAAATACTATTTGTGATGTAGCAAATATATTTTTATATATTCTAAATATTATTCTGAGTTTTCATTTACAAAAGTAACAAGTCTAAGCATGAGCCGCAAGACCTTAAACTTGCTACTCTTCGAATGAAAAGAATTCTGAATCTGCTGTATATGATAATTAAGATTTGTAGTGAAAAACCTATCTGAATATGAATGCAGAAAGAACATGAAATAGCTATTTTGATATCTAGTAAACCCTGCTATAATCATTGCATTGATAAAATATAACAATAACTGCTGGTGAATAAACATGAAATCATATAGTTTTACAAGTACTTCTATATATTTTTTTAGTCAAAATTCATACAATTCGTATTAAAAGAAATGAAAAGTAATTTTCAAGCAAAGATGACAAAAAGGCTCACAGGGCACTTCGAGACAGTCTACTTTTCCATTTCTCAAATCTTTAAAATAAATCTGAAGATTGTTTTGACTGTTTCCCGATTCTTGCTGATACCAGCATTTTTCATACCAACCATGGAAAAACAAAGACTCCAAACATATCAGGCCTCTTCTAGTGATGTCAGAGTAATACCAGAGAATCTCCTCTGACCCTTCAGGGGATTGAGATCTGCAATTACTAGGCCCAGGTCCTCCAACATGGTATCGTCTCTGCTCTATATAGACCATCTTCGTATACATTAGGTCCAACCTAACAAAGTAGCAAAATAATTACTTCTTCAGATGTATGTCATTAGTAATTTAAACCAGGGACAAAGAAGTTCTTACAGCTCAACTTGTGATAGGACTTCAAGGGCTACTTTCCAGTTTTGATGGGTCCAAAATTAAACTTGACTGGGAAGAAGGATAAACATTAAAAATAAGCAAGGTCATCCATTGCATAAAAACTCTCGATGGATTAGCTGAACAGGTAAGCAAAGATGGAGATGGAGACTGACAGAAGGGACTCTCACCAGATAAAAAGCAGCTTATTCTGGTCACAAAGAACCGAGTAGTACTGTTTCTTTTCTTTTCTTTTTTCTGAACATCTAAAGAAGCATGTTTTCCTTAATGAATGTTGGAATAAATTATTGTTTGCATAACTCCACAAAAGAAGGTAATAGGATATCAGTTTTCCTAAACAAAACTAAACAACAACAGACTGAAGCAACACCGACTGCATTCGCAACTTAATTTTTTTCTGAATAATTATTGTTTTTATATGTTAACCAGTGGTGGTATTCAGCCGGTTCTATCCGGATCGGGCAAACCAGTAGCGCTGACTGTGGGTGGCCCCGCCCGCCCGGACGTAAGCACGTCACATTGTTGACGCTGTGCACATGCGCAGAAGATGCACATGCTCACATTTACAAACCGGTAGGGAAGGTAAGTGAATACCGCCCCTGATGTTAACTGTTTTATAATTTTATTTGTATGCCACGGAGAGTCACTTTTTCATGAGATGGGTGGTCAATTTGATGAATGAATGATGAAGAGACAAACAAAATTTGCTGCAGGTTCTAGAAAAGAGAAGTGCTCTTGTATTATCCACTTTCACCTCCTGCCATATGTGATCACTGCCTTATAAACAAAATACCATTAGGAAAATGCCTCAAGTGGCATGCAAGTGAAAGATAGTTAGGCAAACTCAGAAATCTCCCTGTTCCATCCTGAGCTATTTCTTAAGCATATAATACCTTCTTGAGTTTTTGGATAGAAAGAGGTTAACCTAAACTGTAGATACGAGATAACTGGCAAGACTTGCTAATTTACTGTATCAATGTTTCCAATATCAGAAACAAGAAGAAGATAAATCCACTATAAATAAAATGGGAATCAAAATAGCAATTCTGGAAGGAGCTTCCCAGAAAAACTGAAAAGCAAAAACAAATGGAGAACATGAAGATATTCAAAGTTTATTGCTTTTTGGGTCCAGGGCAGAGGTGAGTTCCTCCCGGTTCGGACCGGTTCGCCCGAACTGGTAGCGACCCACTGGTGATGTCACAGAGCCGGTTTGGTCGGTGCCAGTCCGTGGGCGTCGCCATCTTTTTTTTGGATTTTTTTTTTTTGAAAAAAAAATTTGGGGGGGAATTTTTTTAAAAATTTTTTTTATTCTGCGCATGGGCAGAAGCCGAGTTTCCGGCCCTGCACATGCGTCGCCATCTTGTTTTTGGCTTTTTTTGGAATTTTTTTTATTTTTAGGCACTGCGCATGCGCGCACACGCAAAGCGCATGCGCGCCCACGAGGCGCGGGAGGAAGCAAACTGGCAGCGAGGTAAGTTAAAACCCACCCCTGGTCCAGGGCTTTTCTATGAGACCACGTTTGAAAAGTGTGGCAGTACAGAAAATTTGTTAAAGTAGGCATGGGATTATTAACATCTGAAGAATGTTGCTGATCTCTATCATACTTGAACTACCGGTAAACCTTATATAATAATGTGAATCCAAGTCAATGATCATTAATACAGACAACTCCAGTTAGTAAGGTGAATAAGTGTACTTTTTAAAGTCTGTCCTAATTCTCTTATCATTTACAATCAGCCAAAAAACCTTAACCCAGTCACATAATTTCAGTGATCAATACACTAAAAATCTCACAAATATTGAGAGACTAATCTTCGAAAGTCCAAAAGTTCCATTTGATCCAAAACTCAAGTTGCCCAATTGTCAAGTGAGGTAGCTACATGGAATCACTGATTTTAATGTTTTTCTACTGGGTGCTCATGAATTACCAGATCTAAATCTAGGAATTGATATAAGTTTGTAAAGCCCTAATGGTTTTGGATTCAGGTACTTAAAACATAATTCTACGTACAGTATCACGCAATCTGTGTGCTAAAGCATAGTTGCCTGAAGTTAACCTTCATTTTTGATAAGCAATATATGGAGGAGAGATACATTGAAGAAATAATACAAGAATGGTCACACTTTTGACCTGAAAAAGAGGAGGGGATGAGAAAGAAACTCAAGATAATCCCACCTTGATTCTTTTTGATATAAGAGTGGGAGAAAAGAGAAACTCTGGCAGGCTTTCAACATTCTGTTATCAGACCCTACAACAATAGTCCAGTGATTCTTGTGATGTCTGTTTCTTTGAGGAGCTGACCCAATTATTGATTGATTGATTCAATTTGTGTAGCTGTTCCTCTCAAACCAGTGACTCTGGATGCAGAACATCCATAAAAAGATAAAACAGTTAAAATAAAACAGTTAAATATAACAAAGAAATTAAATAAAAAATAGCAACCAAAGGATTCTATAATCTGTCAATGTGAATATAACCAGGAAATGGACCCTTCATATAGGATGCCAAGCCTGGTCTTCAAAGTCTTCCAAAAGGCTAGCAGGGTTGGGGATATTCTAATCTCAGGAGGGAAGATATTCCAGAGTGCAGGTGCTACAACAGAAAAGACACACCTTCTAGTCCCTGCCAGTTGACATTCCTTGGCTGACAAGACATGGAGCATGCCCATACAGCCAGAGTAGATTAGAAGGGTAGAAACAATGAAAGAAGACAGCCCCCAAGTAACCCAGTGCCAAACCATAAAGGGCTTTAAAGGTGACAACCAGCACTTTGAATTGTATCTGGAAACACATTAGCAACCAATACAGTCCCTGAAGCAGTGGTGTGATATATGCCAAATAGCTGAAACCATTTACAAACCATGTAGCATCCAAATGCTCTTCAGGGGCACCTCCATGTAAAGCATGTTATGATGGTCCAAACAGAAGGTTGCAAGTGCATGAGTGACTGTAAGCAGTTCAGGAAAGGGCACAACCCTGTTAGCCATGGCTAACACTTGCTCTTCCAACAGGAGCCATGAGTCCAAGAGAACCCCCAGATTGCGTGCTGTATATATCTGAGGCACTGCCACCCCACTCAGGATCAGAGGTGGAATAACTTTGGTACTGGAAAGCACAAGCACCCAAAGCGTCTCAGTCTTGCTTAGGTTCAGCTGAAGTCAATTGTGTCCAATCTAGGCCCCTACACCCTCCAGGCACTGAGATAGGATGTCCACAGCATCATTCAGGAATCCCAGGGTAGAGATATAAAGCTGGGTATCATCATCATGTTAATGATATCTCACCACAAACCATCAGATCACCTCATCCAGCATATTCATACATATGTTAAATAAGGGGAAAGAGATAATTAAGCCCTGAAGCACCCTATAAAGCTGGGGCTATGTGCTAGACGTCTTCCTACCTATCAACATTGACTGGAACTGACCCCTGGAGGAAGGAGGAAAACCATCACAACACCATGCTGCCCACTCCCAACTCCTGAAACCAGTCCAGAAGGATACCATGATCGATGGTATCAAAAACTGCCAAGAGCAAGGATAGGTGCACTGTCCCCATCCCACTACATCAGAGGTCATCCAAGAGTGCAATCAATATAGTCTCAGTCCCATATCCCAGCCTGAATCCTAACTGAAAGGGCTCCAGAAAATCTACTTCATCCAGAATCCCTTGAGGCTGCTGTGCAAGCACTTTCTCTACAACCTTCCCTAAAAAAGGAAAGTTGGAGCCTGGACAAAGCTGTCCAGATTACACTCTTTTCATTTCTTCCTTTTTATTGTTATGAGCTGCCTAGAGTAACCCCATAGCAATAGATGAAAACAAATTGAACAAACAGACGAATACATAAGTAAACAAACACCTTGCAAAATCTAGACAAGGGGACAGAAGGGGAGCTCATCAAAGTTGCAGATGACACCAAGCAGTCAGCACTTTATAGCAATAGCACTTAGACTTATATACCGCTTCACAGTGCTTTACAGCCCTCTCTAAGCGGTTCACAGAGTCAGCATATTGCCCCCAACAATCTGGGTCCTCATTTTACCCACCTCGGAAGGATGGAAGGCTGAGTCAACCTTAAGCCGGTGAGATTTGAACTGCCGAACTGCAGCTAGCAGTCAGCTGAAGTAGCCTGCAGTACTGCACTCTAACCACTGCGCCACCTCGGCTCTTTAGAAGATAGATTCAAGATATAGAAGGATCTTGACAGACTTGAACACTGAGCCCTATCCAACAAAATGCAATTCAGTGGTGAGAAGGTCTTACGCTTAGGCCAGAAATGCAGAGATAAAGAATAGGCAGTATCTGGCTCAAAAGTAATAACTGTGAAACGGGTCTGGCTGTCCTAGTGGACAACCATATGATAAATGGTTGTGAGAAGTAGGTTTGTCTACTCTAGTGAACAGGGATGACATGATAGATGTTTTCCAATACTTGAGAAGCTGTCACAGTGAAGAGGGTGTTGGTTTTTCTCCAAAGCACTTGAGAGCAGAACAAGAAGTAACAGATTGAAGATTATTAAAGAGAGATTCAACCTAGAATTAAGAAGAAAAAAAAATGTTGACAGTCAGAAGAATTAATCTGTGGAATGGTTTACCCACAGAGGTTGTGGGTGTTCCATCACTGGAGGTTTTTAAGAAGAGACTAAAAAGCAATTTGTCCAGAATGGCATGGGGGCTCCTGCTTGAGCAGAGGGTTGGACTAGAAGACCTCCAAGGTCCCTTCCAATTCTGTTACTCTATGATTATTAAACTTCTAATGCAGAGTGAATCTGAGTGATTGCATTCACCAGTTGCTGAGCATAATAATCCTAAAATTCCCCGGTTTAATTTTTTTAAAAAGTTTGATTCTAGCCCTAATGGCACATGAATCAGAGTATTAATCAATTCATCAGTTCTAATTTCACTCTGCTGCCTGAATTTGGGAAAGGGGTTAAAAAGCAAGAGGTGCTTGAAACTAGAAATTTTGTAGATTTCTGTTTTCTCCATTGTGTAGGCAATATTGCTAGTCCACATTGTAAAAAAAGAATTTGAACCATTTCATAGCTCCAACATTCACCATTAATCAAAGTTAGACTTAAACATTTATTTAAAAGGTAGAAATTTAAACAATCATATGCAGTCCAAATTTCTAAATGATCTGCCAATTAGATCTCTGGTTTTAAACTAAAAAATAGATTCTTCAGATCACTGGTTAATTTCCCATTCTATCTGTATTATTAATCTTTTTGTATGCGTGTGTGTGCATGCACATATGTGCATCTGTACACACTTTTGTTATTTTCCAGTTTTATTTTCTTGAATTTCTTTACATTGTTTTATTGCAAACATCTTTCTGTTGTTTGCAATAAAGAATTATGCACATTTTTTAAAACAATCACCGCCAAGAATCAGATGTCATGGATGGTTTTCAGTCCTTGTATTCGTGTTTATTATCATGGCTTATTATTACCATTTATTATTGTTTATTACCATAGTGTTTACTATCATCCATCAAAATATGCATGACTTAAATATGCATCACTTAAATATGAGCCACCAGTAACTGTGAGAGGGATCTTGGAGTCCTAGTGGACAACCATTTAAATATGAGCCAGCAGTGTGCAGCAGCTGCCAAAAAAGCCAACACAGTTCTAGGCTGCATAAACAGAGGGATAGAATCAAGATCACGTGAAGTGTTAATACCACTTTATAATGCCTTGCTAAGGCTACACTTGGAATACTGCATCCAGTTTTGGTTGGCTGCCACAAAGAAGAGGGAGTCAAACTATTCTCCAAAGCACCTGACGGTAGGACAAGAAGCAATGGGTGGAAACTGATCAAGGAGAGAAGCAACTTAGAACTAAGGAGAAATTTCCTGACAGTTAGAACAATTAATCAGTGGAACAACTTGCCTCCAGAAGTTGTGAATGCTCCAACACTGGAAGTTTTTAAGAAGATGTTGGATAACCATTTTGTCTGAAGTGGTGTAGGGTTTCCTGCCTGGGCAGGGGGTTGGACTAGAAGACCTCCAAGGTCCCTTCCAACTCTGTTATTCTATTCTATTCCATTCTAAGTGTGTGGCAGCAGCAACCTGGAATTAAGGAGAGACTTCCTAATAGTGAGGACAATTAACCAGTGGAACAGCTTTCCTTCCTAAGTTATAGGTGCTTCATCACTGGAGGCTTTTAAGAAGGGACTGGACAGTCACTTGTCTGAAATGGTATAGGGTCTCCTGTTTGAGCAGGGGGTTGGACTTGAAGACCTCCAAGGTCCCTTCCAGCTCTATTCTGATTGATTGATTAATTGATTGATTGATTGATTGGGTGATGATATCTTCAGTTAAAATACTTGCTGAGCTGCAGATATAAGACACCAGTATTGCACCCTCAAAAATTAATGGAATCCATGCAATACTCAAAA
This sequence comes from Thermophis baileyi, assembly GCA_003457575.1. Classification (NCBI taxonomy): domain Eukaryota; kingdom Metazoa; phylum Chordata; class Lepidosauria; order Squamata; family Dipsadidae; genus Thermophis; species Thermophis baileyi. The sequence goes on along the minus strand of QLTV01002703.1, from coordinate 642,705 downwards.
ACAAAATCGGTTCATGGGATGTGGACTCGTTTTAATACTGGATCCCTTATGAGAAGCAGTTATTTCATATATTAATCTTGTTCTAGAATTTTATACATATTTATGTTCTATTGGTTTAAAAATAAATAACAATTCAATGAAAATTGAGAGTGTGCATTTTTATAATTGCAAGAAAAACCCTAGAAGGCTGACATTAGAAGACCCATTTTCCATCAAATAAATATGGTCTGAAGAAGTTGCCTCATTTTCTAAATTTGAAGAAGCTATTCATATTACATATATCAGTTATGTGCTGAATTTTAAATTATTTTTCTATTTTATATAACATTGTTTAGAAAATAGAAAATATAGAAAATATATTTTCATTATATAGAAAATAAAAATAGCTGATGTTAACGTGGAGCCTTAACTAAAAAGCATCCAGATGGGCAGGGGGGCAGGGGATAGGAATTGTAATGGAAAAAGCAAAACAGCCTGTCAGGAAAAGACAGCACCAACTACGGTAGTTATTGCAGCCAGTATATAAATATTCCTGGTTATGGTTTGCTCCTTGTATGTGCACAGCATCTACTTCTTACATGGCCTCAGCTTATTCTATCGTACAGAGATAACAGTGACTTGGCAATACTTTTTTTGCATGAATGGAATGGAATGGAATGGAATGGAATGGAATGGAATGGAATGGAATGGAATGGAGAATAGAATAGCTGGAAGGGACCTTGGAGATACAGATACAGATTAACAGAGTTGGAAGGGACCTTGTAGGTCGTCTAGTCCAACCCCCCACCCAGCAGACCCCACACCATTTTTGACAGATGGCAGTCCAGTCTCTTCTTGAAAGCTTCCAATGATGAAGCTCCCACAACTTCTGAAGGCAAGCTGTTCCATTGGTTGATCTTCTGGTCCAGCCCACTGTTCAAGTAGGACACCCTATACCAGGGCTGTCAAACTCCCGGCCCGTGGGCCGGATGTGTCACACACTGGCCACGCCCATGTCCGATTTATCGAAGGGAGGGAAAGTCCCGATATGTCACGTGACTACGCCGTGACGATGTGAGTTTGACATCCCTGCCCTATACCATTTCTGATAGGTGGCTGTCCAGTCTCTTCTTAAAAACCTCCAGTGATGGAGCGCCCAAAACTTCTGAAGGCAAGCTGTTCCTGGTTAATTGTTCTCACTGTCAGAAACTTTCTCCTTAATTCCAGGTTGCTCCTCTCCCTGATATAATTTGCTATATTTAATTATTAATTAAATTAATAATTAATTAATCATTGCTATATAATGATATTAATCATTGCATAGCAATCACAAAATACATGTGACAGTACAGGTTCCTTTGAAGAATTTGTATATTGCCAAAAATGTAGTTTGTGCTGAAAAAAATTTCAACAAACTTCTGAACAGCAAACTCCAATGCCATTTATAAACACGTACCTGGGAAAGCAGAGTTCTGGAGTGATAAACGCACTCATTCTCTACACAGATACACACAGACCCTCAACAGATAATGATGTGATGGATGGCTGCTTTGCTAGAAGGATGCCTTTCTATTTCATTATTTAATTACACAGCAGCCTGAATACAGGGCAATAAAACTGCATTTTCATCCATAGCTGATTTCCATTTAGAGCCTGTCATGTTAATAGTGAAATAAATTGCTTTAATTGTCAGCAAACTTCATCAAATTCACATTTCTCCTCTTTGTATTCAATATGTATTAAACACCTGTGTCTGGATTAGCAAGAATAGAACAAACATCCCAAAGCTGAATACAAGTATATATCACAGCAAATGTTACCTTATATTTGTTACCTGTCTACAATTTAAATTTTGTGACGTTTAGATCCATTTACCAATAACATTGGCAACCAGGCTGCAGTCACTCTTAAAGCTTACTACAAAATGCCATTTATTAGAAAATGCAAAGAAATAACCATCTGGAACCATTCCCGCCCATCCCTGCCCCCAATACACATTTTTTAGTACTTTCACTTGTACGATTCAGGTCCAAGTTATCTAAAAGAGTACCTTCAAGTACATCAGCCTTCCAGAAACCAGCAGCCTTTGGGAGCAATCCTGTTCTCCATATCCTAGCTAGTTGGTGCTAATGAAGTCAGGAATACTCTGCTAGGAGTCCTGGACAATGATTTCTCCTTTGTGGCTCACTCCCGTTGTTTTGTTTTCAGACTAATTTTTTCCCATGCAACTGAACTACTGTAAATTGATTTTGGATTATTGAAATAAAAATGGAATACAAATATTTTAATTCAATATAAAATCTGCAGGGACCTAACTGATGACATTTATAACATTGTTGCCACTTTGCTGTGCATTCCACTTATGTGAATATTACAGCATGCCACAAGTATGCATGTAATTACTACAAATCTTTCCCAATGCCATCCAATCCTGGCAAACTGCGCAGTGGCTGGCAGAGAGGAAAAAGAAACAACAGCAACTTAAATAAATCAGCACCAGATATGCTCCTTAACAGACAGGAAGCAAATCTAGAACAGAGAGCGACCTTGGGACAACATTCTTCTAAAAGCCCAAGAGGAGGCAAAATCAGCCATCCCCAATGGAAGCTGAATGAGGCAAAACCAGCCCTGTGAACACTCTTCTAGTATGACAAAAATAAACATAAATGGAAGTTTAGGGGAAAGGATTTGACATTTAACAGAAATGGCTGATTATATTTCATTTGATTAAGATTCCATCATTAGCTTATATATAAGTGCATTACAGTATAAATTAGTATTTTGATGCTATTTAATTCCAGTCTGATTAAACTGAATTACTCATTAAATATGTTTGCATATAGGAAATGTAATACTCCTGAAATACACCATTATAATTTGTGGTGATAATGTCAACACAAAACTATGAAATTAATAACTATCTTTTGATATACTTTCATTTTCAAATAGGCTGAGTTTGTATGACACACTGATTCATGATAAACTGCATGAGGATTTATTTAATTTATCTTTTTTGTGAGTAGCACAACATACCATGAGATATACTGAACGACAGACAAGGTAGTTTGTGGTTCAGTATATTGTGCAAATCAGGGGTGGGTTCTAACTTACCTCGCTGCCGGTTCGCTTCCTCCCACGCTGCGTGGCCGCACCTCGCAGGTGCGCGCACATGCGCAGTGCAAAAAAATAAAAATTTTAAAAAGCCAAAAACAAGATGGCGACGCATGTGCAGTGCTGGAAACTCGGCTTCTGCACATGCACAGAAGAAAAAAAATTAATTTTTAAAAAAAATTTTTTTAAAGAAAATAATAAAAAAAGATGGTGGAGCCCACGGACTGGCACCGACCGAACCAGATCCGTGACATCATCGTGACATCACCAGCGGGTCGCTACCGGTTCAGGCGAACCGGTCCGAACCAGGAGGAACCCACCTCTGGTGCAAATGCAGCCATTCTGTAGGTATGCTACTAATCCAACTAATCAGAATAGTCTGGATGTTTTTTCTCTGCTATCCACTAATTTCTGCTTTAGGGAAAATGCTTTGCCATACTGCTAACTAGCCAACAAAGGCAAAAACTATAATTCCTAAATTTTATTCTAATAGATTGGTTTTTTAAAAATGTATTTTTTTCTAGTTCAACAACTTTATATTAACAGATTAACAGAGTTGGAAGGGACCTTGTAGGTCATTTAGTCCAACCCCCTGCTCAAGCAGGAGACCCTACACCATTTCTGACAAATGGCAGTCCAATCTCTTCTTGAAAGTCTCAAGTGATGAAGCTCCTACAACTTCCGAAGGCAAGCTGTTCCATTGGTTGATTGTTCTCACTGTCAGAAACTTCCTCCTTATTTCTAGGTTGAATCTCTCCATGATCAGTTTCCATCCATTATTTCTTGTCTGGCCTTCGCGTGCTTTGGAGAATAGCTTGACCCCCCTCCTCTCTGTGGCAGCCCCTCAAATATTGGAACACTGCTATCATGTCTCCCCTGGTCCTTCTCTTCACTAGACTAGCCATGCCCAGCTCCTGTAACCGTTCTTCATATGTTTTAGTCTCCAGACCCCTAATCATTCTGGTTGCTCTTCTCTGCACTTTTTCTAGAGTCTCAACATCTTTTTTATAGTGTGGTGACCAAAACTGGATGCAGTACTCTAGGTGTGGTCTAACTAAGGCTT
>QLTV01002703.1:596501-638090 GCA_003457575.1 Thermophis baileyi | reverse complement strand
GTATATTATGTCCACAGTATTTCGCTGGTCTACTAATTTAGTTACTGTGTTGAGGAATGAAATAAGATAGTCCTTATGGATAGTCCTCAACAACTGAGCCCAAAATTTATGTTGCTAAGCAAGACAGTTGTTTAGTGAATTTTGCCCCATTTTATGATGTTTCTCGCCACTGTTGTTAACTGAATAACTGCAGTTGTTAAGTTAGTAGCTTGGCTGTTAAATAAATCTGACTTCCCCATTGACTTTCCTTGTCATAAGGTCGCAAAAGCTGACTGCAGGACCCCGGGACACTGCAACTGTCATACATACATGCCAGTTGCTAAGTGTCTGTATTTTGGTCATGTGGCCACAGGGATGTTGCAATGATCATAAGTGTGAAAAACGGTCGTAAGTCACTTTTTAAGTGACGTTGTAACTTCAAACAGTCACTAAATGAATAGTTGTAAGTCAAGGACTTCCAGTAATAGATTTCATTTTGATAAACAATAGCTTTTTTATATGTAGATTACTACAGAGTTACATTTTCAAGAATCTGAAACAAATTAGCTAAAGAAACATAAAAGGCATGTCAGTAAAACATGTTATCCTAATTATATAATGTAATGGCATGGGGAGGGGAAAGGCTACTCTATCATGAACATATATCAAAGAAACTCAATATTTAAAAGCATTAGTTAAGATGATAAATGATAACCTGGCTGCACAGGTTATTAGTTTGCTTTCTGTTTACTAAAACATCTGTAGCAAGTGGGGAATATTTATCATTTATGCAAGTAGCAAAGATACTAAAATGGCTTATAACTTGAATTTAATTTGGTCATTCCACATTAGCAAATGTGAGATTGATTAGCAATAACAGCAGCAATATTGTGCTAATATGTGTAATATTGATAATATAGCTTTCCTGATGTTCATGTTATCTTGTTTAATAAATTCTCTTCTACAGAGAGGTATAGTTGTGGCAATCAATCATATTGTTCAACCTCACTGTTGAAACTCCAGACATTATTTTATAGTCTGAATTTAATTAGGAAATTGCCCAATATGATTGAATTCTTAAATAATTTATCTATTTTTGCCATAATCTGGAACACCTCATTTCCTGAAACAATAACATGATAACAGATGCAGATATACTTGATCAGTCACTGACATGTAGAAAAATGGAATGAAAAAATGGACAGGGAAAACTCTTCAGCTTCACTTCATACTTTCATATTCAGTTTCACACAAAGAGAAATTGCAATTTAAAAGAGAGAGAGAGAATGAAAGATTTGTATGTATTAACAATGAAGAATGACAGAGACAAGAATATAGAAAAACATGCAAGTTAGCAGTAAAGCACTCCATTCAGACACTGTTCTCTCCCTCCCTCCCTCCCAGTGCTTCCACAAATTGACAGAACCTTTTTAAAAATTAAGTCCTGCTAATACAAATATAGTAATGATGATTTAATCTTCCAAATCAGAATTAATTCTGTCAAAATCAGTCAAGGGAGCAGAGATCAGTCAGGGAAGGGAGAATTTAATTCAAGAGCTAAATTACAAAAAGTGAAGAACTCAGTTCTTCCACAGTTGGAGTAATTTACAAAAGTCAGTGTGATACTATATATGCTTTGGTTTGGATGTAATGGGAAGCACTGAGCAACCTTTTCATAGGCTGTAAGGAATCATCTCCTGCTTGAGCAGGGGGATGGACTATAAGTACCCCAAGGTCCCTTCCAACCCTGTTATTCTTTGTTCTAAGATTCTTAACCACTTGCAGATGAACTCATGATAAGTTTCTTAACCACCTGCAGATGAACTCATGATAGTTTCAAAATGATGGAGGCCTTGAGAACACACAAAAGAACTATCTCCATACAGGGCTGGATGGAAACATGAAAAAGGAAACTCAGAGTAACTCTGCCTTAATTATTCTAGAAAAAAGTTGGTCATTAGAGTTTCATGGAACTCCATCAAATTCTAACAATTCCACAGAATCCAGTTCAAAAAAACCTGTACTAAATAATCCCTGATACCAGGAAAAATGTTTTAATTTTCCTAGGCCTTTTAATATATTATTATATTACTAATTTATTTTTCCACTCAAGCTTTTCAACAAATCTATTTTTGTAACTCTGTGCTTTTATTATTTATATGTGATATATTTAAACTAGTTTTATTTTTTCTATTAAATGCAGCTTTTCTGTGCTATAAACCACCATGAGAAATACCTGCAAGGCAACATGAATGATTTTAAATGAATGTTTTTAACATATTTCTCAAAATATGCATGTATTCACCTGAAATAAGTGCTGGTTATCAGACATTTAGTTGATTTTGAAACTATGTTGTACCCAGATGTTTTAAAAACCAAAAATTGCTATCCTGATTACATCATTCATGAATGATATCCTTAAACAAAAGTAGAAAGTATTTATTGGGAATGGTTAATGCAAAATGCATATTTATACTTAGAAAATGTAAAAGGACAAAGTTAATCCTTCTGTCTATAAAAATCTGGCAGACATTTGAGTAAATTTGATATTTAGCCATACTGTTCAGAAAGTGCAATGTAAAACTCCAATTTGTAATTAAATTGGGATCATGGGTGATTTTTAAGAAAGGCCAAAGGAGAATGGTTAAAAAAATTGTGTCACTATTTTATTCCACCTACTTAGTTACGATCTCTGGCTGCATCTTTTTGTCCATGGATCTTTCTGCTATTGCCCCTCTTGTTTAGCATGCCAGTTTAAATTATCACCAACATTAGTTGTTTTGTTCCTTTTCTTTCCATCAACTGTAAGAACTCTGCAGAGGGACATCAGTACTATAGCACTTAGGGATATATTAATTAATGAATCCAAGATAGCTGAAAATCTAAAGTAATTTATTTTTCTCCCTTCCTTAAAACAAGTTTTGGGGTTGCTTATAGTTAGGAATATCAGGCATAAAAGTAAGAAAAAAACATAGTGTTGAAGGTTTAAAATATATGAAAAATGATTAAGGATTCTCAATTAGAAAAATAAGTTCAACACTGCGTCCAGGATTCTGTTTGATAACAATATCTTGCAGCATGTCAAAGACATGTAGTATTTCCCCAGTGGCAGTATAATAAAGTGACCACTTTTGGTAATATGATAATGGTCAATCTTCTATAATTCCAAACCAACCAGTTACTCCCCTGGGAATATAGCATTTCCTAGACTAGACACGTGCTACTATTTGTGATCTACTTTGTCAAATGCCTTACTGAAATCCAAGTATACTATGTCCATAACATTTCGCTGGTCTGTTAATTTAGTCACTTTGTAAAAGAATGAAATAAGATTGGTTTGGCATGATCTGTTTTTGACAAACCCACATTGGCTTCTGATTATATCTTTGCTTGCTTCTAGGTATTTGCATATCTTTCCAGGTATTGAAATCAGACTGATTGGTCTGTAGTTTCCTGGATCCATTTTTCTCCTTTTTGAAGATAGGTATGAGATCAGCTCTTTTCCAGTCCTCTGTAGCTCTTATGTGCTCCAGGATCTTTGAAAAATATAGTTCAGTGGTTCTGAGATCAGGTCTGCCATTTCCTTCAGAACTCTGAGATGTAATCCATCTGATTCTGATGATTTGAACTCATCTAGAGTGACAGGTATTGTCTTACTATTTTCTTGCCTATTTTAACTTGTATTCCTAATCTGTCTTTTACGGTTCTGTTTTGAATGAGTTCGGCTACATTTTTCCTTTTGTGTGTAGACAGATGCAAAGAATGAATTAAGCACCTCTGCTTTCTCCCTGCTGCCCATCACATCTTTGCCATCTTCTTTGCTGCCCCACTCACTCACACTCACACATCAGTGTGGTTTATGAAGGGTTTTATTTGTCTTCCCCCAGCAGTTCTCTTCACCTAGCTTTAGAACTGTCCCAACCGAAGCCAACCATTAGCAAGCCCAGATTAATTCCCCAGGAAATGGCCAATTAGTTCATAACACAAACAGCAAGCTTCTCAAACAGTAAATCAGATGAACAAAATATAAAGCCCCCAGGCAAAACTTAAAGTACATCCACATTAGCTCACGGGTTATAGTAATTCAGAGTCTCAGGAAACACAAAAGAGCACATAGCGATGACCCACACATGTTGCTTCCAGCAACGCTTCCCTCTGCCTGCCGTGCTAAATATCTCCCGGTGTAGCCCATCAAGAGAGGCGGGGACTTTACCCCAGCAATCTGACAGACTTCTGCTTCTCTGCTCTGCATGTTCTGAGATCCACTATGGCTGGCAGCTCCTCCCCCTCTTCTCCCACTGGCCTGAAAGCTGTCCCCAGCCGAAGTCTGTTCTGCCAGCAGTTCAAAATCAGTAATTCCTGACATGCCAGGAATGAACTCATTCCCCCTCGAACCTGCCTCTGAGGAAGCTTCAGAGGAGTCATCCAAAGGAGACATCACATTTTCTCCCATTAGTGGACCAATTGTTTCCTTCACTTTTTTCTTGTTTTTTTACATGTTGAAAGAAACTTTTTTAATTATTTTTTTTATTATTTACAAGGCTTGGTGGGTTCTGGCAATCAAAAAAGGCCTTTTTTTAATACCACCACCTCATACATCTTTGCCAAAAAAAAACAACAGCCAAAAAAGAATTGGAACCAAAATTTCAGAACAAGAAAGCAATTTTAAACTGTATGCCAAATAAAGACACAACATAAGACATTAGAGCAGTTGCAAATGAGAAAATTTTCAGGGACCATACAAAAACTATCAAGGCTATCTAAGTCTCAAGGCCATTGTGTGAATTGTGAATTGTGACACTCCTAAACCAGGAAAGGTTTCTTCTTTCTCTTAAATTTAATGAATTACCTTTCTTCACATCAAACAAATTGGACTGAGAATTTTTTTAAGCTCTTGGTAACTAGTTGTAGTTTCTTTTTAATCAGCTACAAGCTTCTAAAAGAATATGACTTGTCACTCTTACTTGCAAAGTATTAAGCTTCAAAGAAAAGACAATTTTCTGATTTTTAAACCTATGTTCTTTTTCCATGAAAAATAAGAAAGTCATCCTTAGATTAACCTTTGTGTCAACACATATAATATCTATTTAATGACACATGTTGGAAATCAGGCCTGCCTCTCACACGTCTTGACATTTCTCCTTGAATTTCATTGGAGTGGAAAATAGACATTCAGCTTCTGACCCAGGTTCTTTCAGAATATTAATAACATGCACTGTTTGCAAAGAAATCCAGTACCCTGAAGAATGAGTGTACAAATCATCAAAAAGCCCGCAAGGGCATACTAAGGTGGTAGATAGAGAACAAAAGGCTTATTTGACATAATGGCACTAAAGGGCATTAAAAACCAAGTTCATGATTAGCAAGGGCTATTTATTCAGTGAAAAAACACTTTTCATCACTGACTAATTTATAGTCAGGTCCACCATAATTTTAAATGTGCTGTGCAAGTTTTAAAATAAGATATTTTGCAAATTCTCTGCATGCACAAACTGCAGAAACATAGTCGACATAATGCCCAGTATGGGAATGGCAAGATTCTTATCAGTTTACCAACTTTTTTTTTCATATTATCCAAGGTGTGTTTTAAAAGGTATAAAGCCAATTTACATCTCTAAATTCAAGTAGATGCAGAGTAACCTGGAGACGGAGTTTCTTTTACATGACAAGCAACAGCCAAGGATTCCTCCCTAACAATCTCATCAGAGATTACTTCCCTTGGACAAATATAGACAAATAGCAATCAATCTCCATGTCTGGAAGCAGAAAAGACCATGTAGCCAGTGAATATGGATGGATCAACTCAGTGTCTAGTGATGCCATATATATGTAAGTGTCACAATGGAAGAAATCTTCCACAGCCAAAATGGTCCTATTGGTCTGCAAATTAGAAACTAGTAGATGTTTCATTTATTTCAGTGGTTCTCAACCTTTTCTTCATCACACACCCCCTTTAAATACCTTCTGTGCCCACAGACCACCAAATCTTAACTCAAGATTTAAATCATAACATTTCTTCAAGCCTTTGCGGGCCCTCTGTGATGACATCATGACCTCCCAGGGGTCCATAGACCACAAGTTGAGAACCACTGGTTTATTTCATTAAAAATGCTAAAAATTCACTAGCGTTCCATTAAAAAAACAAACTTGGAGGTTAAAGAGATAAACAAACAAAGCAAAAATGGAAGAACAGAGGGCCTATGCAGCATGCTGAGGCATACAGTATTTCTTCATTTGAAATTTAATAAGGTCCAGTGATGAGTTTATGTGATACGATACTGCTAGACAATGTGCTAATTGAATACCTCATTCTCAGAGATAGTAATCATCGAAACTTAAGAGTGAGATGGAGGAGACACATTGTTTGCCTGACAGTTTTGTTTTTACTTTAATAATGCCTAATAGTTTCACTGCCAATCATTTGTCCACTAAAGCTGCCTTCCCCAGCTGTTTTGCCCTCCGTAAATGAAAAGATGTGTAGTCTTATATATTTTTCCCACTGGGGAAAACAGCTTGATAGGGCAAATTTGTTCAAGAGGACAGCTGATAGTTTAAAAGTTTTAATTGCTCCCTGCATTACATTCAGATATGTTTTTCTTCACTTGGTTTCATTAAAATAAGCAGATGAAAACATTGGGATCATGCCACATACAGTATCTCTCATATCCAATTTAGAACAATCTGCTAGGCAACAAGGTGATGCACAGTGGATCTGGAGGGCAGCCTGCACTCCTCCATGGCATCTTCTTTTAACATTCTTCAAAACTGAAAGCTGAAGACTTCTTTGGCATCCACAAACATGAGAGAGCACAGTTTTGGCAACATGACAGTTAATATAACTAGATACCGTGCTCACGAGGAATTGAGAAAAGCAGCCATTCCCTGGTCCGATCCTCGAGTTCAAAAGGTTAATTTTTAAACTTTAATATGCATGATTTGTTCTGCTATTTTATCTTAATACTTTCATTTCCTAATAACAAGCACCCCTCACTATACCAAATATTCCACAGAAAATGGAAAGCAGTTACATATAACACTTGTGACCCAGACAACTTTGCTTCCTATTTTGTATGATCGTATATATGAGTTACAGACCCAATTGTATTTTCTTACCCTGCAATCCTACATGTTGCTACTATACAAACCAATGCCACATCAGAGCAACTCTAGAGCCTCATCCCCATTCCCATCCACTCCAAGGAAAAGTTCCTTTGTCAAGCTGGCCCCTAGTTTGCTTCCACAAATCACAAAATGAACCAGGTTGTGGGTACATAAGGACAGTTTAAGAGGCAGATTTGATAGACACAGCTGCAGTTAGGCTAAGCTGCACAACCAGACCTGCAAACATTTATTCATTCATTCATTCATTCATTCATTCATTCATTCATTCATTCATTCATTCATTCATTCCATTAAATTTATATGCTGCCCCATTCACTGATAAAGCAACTCTGAGCAATTCCTTAAAACTAATACGGAGAGTAACGGAGAGATAAAGGACTTCAAAATTTTAACTTTTTATATAAGATGTCATTATTCCAACCCATCATCTGGAAATGTAACAGTCAGGTTAAATCTAGCTGTCAAGAATGAATTTATTCTTTTATTCCCCCAGCTTCTCTGCCTCTTCACTCATAAAACCATCTTTAAGTAGTGTTTGTCAAAGAACAATTAAAATGTATTATAGACTCCAAAATAATCATTCTAATGAATAATATAATATCTGAACCAATCAAATTAAATGTAATCATTTATATCTAATAGAATATTCTGTCCATTCCCTTTTCCTACACTTATCAAATTGGTCATAGGGACACCCAGCCTCTTGGGGTGAAGTGGGCATTTAACAAAGCCCATTTTCCAAAATATAGAATTGCAATATATACCATTCCTACACAGCAACATTATTGTCCATGTTGAATACAGATGATGACATTTGCACTCCAATTTTTCTGGACAGCACCACATTGGGGAAAGCTGGGTTATAAAAGTATTCCTTGCTTTCCAACTGCTTTAAGTTCAAAGTTATGATGGTGTAAAAGAACCTCATTTTTGTGACCAATCCTCACATTCATGACTGTCATCACATCCCATGATTATGTGATTGTCATTCAGGAGCTTCACAACTGATGCACATTACAACCATCACACCATTTGTGTGCTTCCCAACTAGCTTGTAACAAGCACAGTTAATGGAGAACACAGAACACTGTAAGTTGCAGTCACGTGATGTTTTGCTTAATAACCATGGTGATTTGCTTAACAACCGAATAGGAAGTGACAGCTACTAAGAAAGTGTACCTCCGGATAACCTAACTGTGTGCCATGCAAGGCATTAGAGATAATAACCTGAACCCTGAACTGCACTCAGAAAGGAACTGGGAGTCTACACAGCTCACACAACAGCAGTATAACTTGAGTAAACTGCAGGGCACCCAGAACTGCATACAATGCTTAATTCTATATCTGTTGCAGCTTCTGGTTGGTCTTCAAGGACCTGCCCATGCAAAGCTGTCAGGGAAATACTTTAAGAGCTGACCAGCTGCTACAATGATATAAGGCAGGGAATGAGTCAGCAAGGTTTTTGGGCTGATACGACTTTAAGAGGCTGTATATATAAGAGAGGCCCTGTGAGGGCGTCCCTCTCTCCGTGTGTGCTTCTGTGCTATAGTTGATGATTGATTGCCTGACTTTGCCTAGTACGTGTATACGTGTATACACGTACTAGGCAAAGTCTTTGCAGAGTCCTTTGGGAGTTGGGCGGCATACAAATATAATAAATAAATAAATAAATAAATATTCCTTGTAGATAAACTACTATTTGAAAGACAAATACTGTATTTTGCTCCTGGGTTGTCTCACAATAGTCACACTGTGAGCACTCTGACAAAAGCACCTTGCAGTAATCCAGTTTGGAAGTGTAATGGTCTGTGAGGATGTCTTTGAGAGGCAGCAGCAGACTAGGCAACAGTCAAATAAGAGTCAGCTTAACCTCCAGAAGCAATGTAGGCATGGCAGACAACTCATAAAGGTGAGGGGGGAAACATGTACTTTGATACTTGCAAGATTCTATTACAGGGCCCTACACATTCAACCTCCAAAGCTGGTTCATCAGGGTACATGATGATGGTATGAAAAGCAACTGAGAGATCAAGAGGGTCAAGATGGACACACCACCCCCATATTGAGGTTTCCAGAAATCATCCACTATAATGCTCTGTATTGTAGCCTAATCTGAATCTTGACTACGAAGGGTACAGATAATCTTGTTAAATTAGCCAAGTTTAATTCAGCCTGAACAAAACAACTCAGAGATGGAAAACTAATATGAAATATTAAACAGCAGTACATATGCAATCAGGGGTAAGCTTGAATAAACAATGCTATGAATTTGATACAGGGAAAATATCCCATATAACTTTGATTATATGATTTCTCCAACGATCTATCAGATTTCATCCTTGGCATGGCAATAAATGTGAATTCTCCAAAAATTTAACCCTGGATTCAATAACTGTGGAAGCTTCACAGATTCAGCACAGCTAGATAAATTGCTTTACTGTACTGCAGGACAAAATGAAGACATATTTACACAAAATATTTGCCTACTGAAAAATTAACCTTCCCCACCTCCCACTGCATATGTTTGTATGTATGGAAGTGGCAGCCCAGAAGTTTAATCATAAACCTCTTCCTGCTGCCCTTTCAAGTGAAATTTTGGCTGTCCTTTCTTAGCCTTGAGAATTGAAGACATCTGTTTCATATTTATTTAATAGTTGTGTTTGGCCTGAGAATCATTGACTTACACAGAATATCAGAGCACTGTCCTCACTGCACACATCAGCAAGACAATAACGCAAATGCAAATCCATTGTATCTAAGTTTGTGATTATTAGGCATCTATTAAGCTTGATTAGAACTTTCTCGACTGATTAGATCAAGCTGAGAGGAAGAAGATTGCCCATCACCACTATCCATTATTCACTGAGATTATAAATCTAAATCTGAGGACGGTACCCTCTGAGATCCTAGATAACAACTTTTAATTGAATGTTCTTCTATCCTATACAAATTTAGAAGTATTCTCTTCAGAATCTACTTTTCTATTTGAAGAACATTCCACAATTGTATGAGCCACCCTCTATCAGAAATGGTAAAATATGAACATTGGCCATGTGAACTATTTGTGTAGGATGCTGTTATATAGAGGAGCATTCTATCACAAGTTGCTATCTAGGATCTCAGAGGGTACCATCTCTAGCAGGGACGGTATGAGTTAATAACTGAATCAAGCTCTGAATGTAAAACAATCTGGGCCCAGTTGATGTTTCTGAGAGGACCGACCTATTGATCACGGAAGTCAGTCTTCCAAGTGACTTTTTTTAAACTTTTTGGATCAGAGGTCATAGCATTACAAAATCTAGAGCAGAGAATTTTGAATTGGAACTGGGTGAGTTAGAACTATCCACTTTCCACCTTATCATTTCCACCTTATCATCATTTGTCTCAAATTATCCCAGTTCTCCTTTGAATTCAGTTTTTAATCCAAGCCAAATGAACAGTCCTAGGAAATAATAATGTATCATTAAAACAAATTTATTAATAAAGAAATGTGGAAAGTTAGATTATTTTTAGATTTAACATATTGAGCACATGAAAACATTCAGATCTTGTACACCATGGGTGTCAAACTCGCGGCGTCACATTGCTGTCACATAATGTTTTGCAACATTTTTCTCATTTACAGAGCTCAGGTGGGCATGGCCTGCGCCTGATGCATCCAGCCCGGGCTGCCAGTTTGACACCTTTGTTGTACACCATCAGGGAATCTTTATTAGATGAAAATAGATCTGGTGTAAAAATATTTTCTAGCAATTATTCCATTGCCATTATATGAAATATGCTTCTTTAGTTTTTCAAATTAATGTGCTTAGTTTTCTGAGTGGGTGATCCAAGTGGAGGAATTCTACAGGGAACTCAATTATCAAAGAAAATGATCACTCAAGCATTTGCGAAATCAGAACTATGTCTAATTGTGACTAGTGTGTTATTGTTGTGTGGAAGCAAAAGCTTGAACAGAGTGTTCTGGAACTGCTTTTATTTTGCTCAGTGAGGTATCAGACTAAATATGAAATATGTGAGCCATTTGGACAAGTTGCTATTCAAATTGTGAGATTTTTGTTTTCAAGCTTATGAACAAGTACTTATTTGATTCCCCTTGTCTTTAACTGCTTATAACTGTCAAAGCTCTAACAGAAACCTCAGAACCCTTGAAAAACTGTAGTTCATAGCAAAATCTGACAGTGATACTGTGTCCTAGTAGGGAAACAGCTGATAGCATCATCAGCCTCTTATCTCTTCACTACATACAGTAAGACCTATTGAAACAATAATGTTGTTTTTTGGTTGAGACCAGTAATTGTCATATGCAAAGGAAAGGCACTGATTATGCCCTTTCTTATGCGGCTTTAGGAAACTGAGACCTTCTGAAAGCTGCAATTCACTATTCCTTTTTATTTTTTTCAAAAGAATAGAACATTCAAGTTTCAGTTTAAGAGTGGTAGCAAAATACTATTATATAGGCCAGCGGTGGGTTGCTCCCGGGTTGGCCCGATTCGGTGAACCAGTAGCGGCGGGAGACTCCGCCCACCCGCCCGGGACACTTCTGTGCATGCGCATGAGTGAACCGGTAGTGACGGGATTTAGAACCCACTACTGATATAAGCATTTTTAAAGCAATTCTTTAGTTATTTCCCCTTTGAGTAGAACATTTGAATTTGTTTAATTATTCAAATTATGCAAATTTTGGTAAATTCTTAGCCAAAAAGAAACCAAACCACACCAAACAAAATTTTCTAATCTTTCCACATGTGATACTAAATCCTTATATTTTAAGAGCTGTTAGAAAAGAGAGATAATCAAGACTAGCACTGGGGATAAAAGGTGACAAGTGAGATAGTAATCTTTGCCAACTCCATCACATCAATGAAATTCCCCTACAGCACTTTATTTGCGATGAGAGATTCCCCATTCCTGCTGCTAATAATCACATTTGAATGTGATTCAAATGGCAGAAAGGAGAGGAGAAATAATAAATATATGAATGTAAAATCTGCTAAAATTTGTCCTTGGAATATCTGTGCTACTTCTATCCTGTTTCATGTTTAAAAAAAAAAGGTAAAGGTAAAGGTTTCCCCTGTCCAACTCAAGGGAGCCAGTGTCAACCAAAGATGCTTCTGTGGTCATGTGACTGGCATGACTATATGCTGAGACACACAAAACTAGCCAGTTGTTTTGTTTTGTTTTAAATCCTGAGTCCAAACTGAGACACTTTGGCAATGTAAATTATTCAGACCAGATAATAGGCTACCAGCATCCACAAGAGAACTGGGCAGGAGGAAGGGAGAGAGGAGAGGTAGAATGATTACACAAGCCTCACTTGTGTAATATGTATGTGCATTATGAGATTGCACTCAATGATGAAATCAGATGCCTATGTTGCAGGTTGTGTTATCCTCCCAAAAGGCAATTTCAAGGCCTCCCAACTTTCCAATCCAGAAACACAATAGCTGATTACTTTCTTTCCTGTTGTTGAGTCTTACTGGAGACATATACATGTGTTTGTGTGTTGCAACAAAGGGAGATACAAAAAGACATGCAACAAACAATGCAACAAAGAGAAAGCAAAGAGGAATACATATACAAGGGTACACACATACTATGAATAAATGTAAATTACTTCGTATATGCTATGTTACAGCATAAAATTTATCTAAATCCAGGCACAACAACCATCTTTAAAATAAAACTTCCTTTCCTGATGTCTTGTTTGTCTCTAATATATCCTAGAGCTACTTTTAACAGGAGTTCTGCAATATTGCAGTTTATAATACTTGCTTATTTATTTTATTTATTTATTTCATCAAGCATGTATTAGATAACAGATATAAGTATAAACATGATTATGAATACATGAAATGGATACGAATAAAAGGGAACATTTGGACAGGGACGGTAGGCACGCTGGTGCGCTTATGCACGCCCCTTAAAGACCTCTTAGGAATGGGGTGAGGTCGACAGTAGACAGTCTAAGGTTAAAGTTTTGGGAGTTTGGGAAAGAAACCATAGTGTTCGGTAGTGCAAGTATTCATTTACAGGTAGGACATTGTAGCAGATAATTTTATGTACTACGCTTAGGTCGGATCGAAGACGGCGAAGTTCTAATTTGTCTAAGCCCAAAATTTCAAGTCTGGTGGCATAAGGTATTCTGTTGCGAGCAGAGAAGTGGAGGACTCTTCTCGTGAAAAGGGCATTGGTCTTACCTGAGACCCCTTTTCTCTGGGTGGTGGAGATAGCATCCAGGAATGGGTTAACTCCATCTAGGATCCTATTGGACTGAGTCTGCAACTTTAACAACACGCCTCCTCCGGTCGTCCTCCCTGCTTGTGACGAAGAGATGGCTGCAGACTGACGTGTATTCCTTAAGGCCGTGGTTCCAAGGTGTCCCAGGGCCAGACCGACATCCGGGTGGGGCTGGATGCTATCTCCACCACCCAGAGAAAAGGCGTCTCAGGTAAGACCAATGCCCTTTCTCCATAGTGGGTGGAGATAGCATCCAGGAATGGGACATATCAAAGCTTGGCAGTCCTCACGGGTGGGCCATCGTCTGGTCCTGGGCCCCTTCATCCGTATACACCCTCTGCAAGACTCATCTGCCAAAGGCAGCCTCAGCTGAGGCTAAGGTGTCCAGTTTGTAGTGGCGGATGAACGGAGTCAAGGAAGACCAGGTAGCGGCTGTGCAAACCTCCTCGATTGAGGCCTGAGTTGCCCAGGCTGCAGAAGTCACCGCACTCCTGGTGGAGTGAGCTGTAATATGCCTAGGAGCCGGTAAGGATTGTACCTCATATGCTTTGGCTATACAAGCCTTGATCCATCTGCCTATGGTGGACGGGGTCACCCTGTTTCCCAGTGTGCCTGGTTGAAATGACACAAACAGGGACTCAGTACGTCTAAGGTTGGAGGTCCTCTTTATATAAATACGAAGTGCCCGTCGACGTGGGCTTTGGCCGCTACGTTGTCTGTGAGGACAAGAACGTGTTTGTTGGACACCACTCTCTCGAAGCTCAGGAGCGCCAGATGAATAGCCCTGAGCTCGAGCCAATTTATGTTGTGGCTCAAGTCTTGTTGAGTCCACTTGCCCTGTGCCATGCAGTTCTACAGGCTGGCATCGGTTGTTAAGGTTAGTCAGTGGGGTTCCCTGAAGAGGGATCCCCATGCGATGGCCGGGGACATCCACCAGTTTAAAGACTGAGCCACAATCGGTGGCAGAGGCACCCTTGTCGACGAAGTACTGGTCCCGGCCTTCTGATGAGGAAGAAGAAACCACTGCAGCTCCCTGCTATGGAGGCGGGCCCATGGTACGATGAAAAAGGTGGAGACCATCTTCTCCAAAAGTTGAGATAGCTGGATCAGGGATGCAGCTCTGTCCTCTCAGACACGCTCTGCCAGCTGGCTCAAGCTGGTTTGTCGCTCTTGGGACAGGAAAACCATGCCCTCTACCGAGTCTATGTATTTGCCCCCAAGTGGAGCAAGCGGGTCGTTGGGACCAGGTGGCTTTTTGCCAGGTTGATAGAAAAATCGTGGTCCTGGAGGACCCAAATGGTGAGCGTCAAGTCCTGTTGAGCCTGAGACACCAACTTGGATTGGATGAGGACGTCATCTAGGTAGCATTGGATTCTGATGGGGATGGATCTCAGATGGGCTGCAATCACTGCCAGCAATTTGGTGAAAACTCGGGGGACGGAGGAAAGGCCAAACGGGAGCACCCAGTACTGATAATGTTTCCCCACATAGGAGAAGCGGAGGAACTGTCGGTGGTCTGGGTGGATGGGCACATGTAGATATGCCTCCGTGAGATCCACCGATGTGAGGAAATCGCCCTTCTGTATGCTCCCTAGGATGGTCTGGAGCGAGTGCATTTTGAACCGCCAGTAGACAATATGACGGTTCAATAGTTTGAGGTTGAGAATTGCCCTCCATCCCCCCAAGGCCTTGGGTACTATGAACAGGAGGGAATAAATCCCCTGCCCGCGTTGCTCCCCTGGAACCAGCTGGATCGCCTGAATGTCCAGGAGATGGTTTATGGCCAATTCCATGAGGAGTCGCTTTGCCGTGTCTCTCGACAGGGGACACCTGATGAAGGACCTCGGGAGAATGGAGAGGAATTCTAGGGAGAGGCCTAATTTTACCATCTCCCTGACCCATGCATCTGTGGTGACTTCGTCCCATTGCCTGGCAAAGAAGGCCAGTTGACCTCCAATGGGATAGTCTGTTAGGTAGTCACCACTGACGGCGGAAGGGACGATTTCCTCCACCCCGGAAAGACCTCTTCAGGGGATAACGCTGTCCTCCCTTTCCTGCCCTGTCCTGGGGAGGGCCCTGTCTGGGAGGGAATTGTCTAGGTGTTCTGGAAAATCCCGAACCCCCCTCTTGTCCTCGAAAGGACGAGTGACGAAAATAGGGGGGGGGAGAAAGTCCGTCCTCCTGGAGAGGGATGGAAGAATTTTCCGTTTATCCCTTGTCTCAACCAAAATGGGGTCAAGGGAATCTCCAAACAATCTGTCTCCCACATACAGGGCAGAAGCTAACTTCCATTTATGTTTTGTATCCGCCTGCCACTGGCGAAGCCATAAAAGGCGGCGGGCAGCTACTGATGATGAAATGGACCTGGAAGAAAAGCGGGCCACGTTTAGGGTGGTGTCGACCGAGAATTCTAAGGCAGCCATTATCTTATTCACATCCTGATGCGACCTAGAGTCCTCAGGAGGGATTCTACCCTGCAGTTGCTTTAGCCATAGTAGGGAGGCCCGATTAAAGAAAGAGGCCACCATGGAGGCCTTTACTGCCCAGGCGGCCGCCTGGTGGGTTCTGACTAAGGACTGCTCGAATCTCTTGTCCTCCAGCCAGAGGGCATCTAGAGGGGCATCAGCCAGGACTGAGGAGGAAGGGAGGGCCGCTACAGGAGCATTGATCAAGGGAACTTCCAATAGCTTGGAAAGGTCCGGACCCATTTGATAGTAACATCTATCAAGGTTGTTGGGATTAGGTCCCATCCCTGGAGAGGCCCACTGTTGCTGAACAACATCCAGGAAAATCCTGGGGGAGGAGATGACTTCCTTTTCTATCGTGGGTTCAGAAAACAGAGGGTCGGAGGGATCCTGAAGACTTGGGACCTGGTCCTGTGGTGGCTGGCTTGGCCCCATTTTGGTGGCCTTCCTGGCTTTAAATAACAGAGATCTGAAGAAGAGCGAAAAAGACCCACAAACGCGGGCTGATCCGGTATTAAGCCCTCGTCCTCAGACAATTCCTGCTCTCCGTATGTGTCCTCTGCAGACACTGAGGAATGGCTGGATGATGCAGAATAGACCCCCTGGGGGGTATATGTCTCCTACACCCTGAGGATCTGGCTGGTAAGCGCGGGATCCGAGGGTTTCGTGTGCCTCCAGAGATGCCCTGTGGCGGATACACGCCTCAAACCCCTGTCTAATGGCCTCAGATATGACGGCTCCCAGATTGGCCGGGATAGAAGGATCTGACTGGTCGCTAGATCACAGACCAGCGGCCGTTGGAGTAAAGGTAGCTGCAGAATGACCAGTGCTGTGTCTGGGAGGCTGATCAAGGGGAATCTCAGAGGCCCCATATCCCGGAAGACTAGCAAAAAATTCAGATACATTGGGCATGAGGGAGGCTGAGGTAGAAGGAAGGACCTCCTCACCATCTGGAGACCATGCCAGGTCATAGCGGTCATCTGGGACCTCTGGCAACAAGGGTTCCTCCTGAACCTCAGGTTGAGGGGTAGGCTGGATGGTCACTGGGTGAACCACAGAGGCTTGCACCCTTTCCCTCCTTTCTGCTTCCCTCTGGGCTTTAGTGATTGCCCTATCCAGGGCTCTTTGCCGCCTTTCTTCATCCTTTTTGGAGGCTTTAGAGACCTTCTTAGACCTCCCACAGTCACGAGATTCTGATGAATGTCTCTTTCTTGCAGGCCTCGAGCCCGAGGATCCTGCAACCTCAATGGGAGGAGGGAGAGAGGCTTTTGTTTTTCCCACCTTGGAAGAAGTAGCTTCCAAAATGCCATCCGCCATAATTTCGAGCTGCTAGCAGGCACACCCAGCCGGGTACTGCTGCTCAGCAGAGGGGGAGGAGGGAAGCACAAGCCGAGGCTGCGATAGAGGCACTCACCCCCGCCCAGTTGAATCAGCCAAAGCACCAAGCGTGAAGAAAAGGATCAGCCGCCTTGGCACTGAGCTCGAGAGACTCTGCTCCTGGTCCCAGGAGCTTCATGGCTGAGTTCGGAGCACAGGAGGGTCAGCTGACCAGAGCGAGCTCACGGCGCTGCCCTAATCCTCATTGCGCAAGTTGGATTGCTGCCACGCGGCCTTCAGCGGGCTCAGGCGAGTGCCCTTCACGCTGGAATGAGGCGTTCAAATATCATCAGTAATCCTCGTTGCGCGAGGCGTGTTGCCGCCACACGGCCTTCAGAGGACTTGGGCGAGTGCCCTTCACGCTGGAATGAGGAAGATCAGCAATCACCACTGTGCGGCCCCCAACGGAATCGGGCAAAGCCCTTCGCGCTGGTCGGGAAATCCCCCAATCGCAAGCCCTTTATGCTGGAATAGAGCTGTTCTAGGTGATTCCCTGCAAATAGAAGGTGGATTTAGAATGCAGGAATGGGAACCACTTAAGACACGTCTAGTCCTTAAGATCGACTGAGTCTAAAAGCGGGGAGGATGACCGGAGGAGTCGTATCGTTAAAGTTGCAGACTCAGTCCAATAGGATCCTAGACAGAGTTAACCCATTCCTGGATGCTATCTCCACCCACTATCGAGAATATCTCTGGACTCGTTTGATTGTATTAATGTCTAATATGCAGTGCGGGTTCCAGACAGATGAGCTGTATTCAAGAATTGGTCTAGCAAAAGTTTTGTATGCCCTAGTTTGCAGTTCAATATTACCAGAGAAGAAGCTACGCAAGATTAGGTTAATAACTCTTAATACCTTTTTGGCAATGCTGTTACAGTGAGCTCTGGCACTTAGATAATTTGAGATGAGTACTCCAAGGTCCTTGACAGAATGAGGGTCGTCTACAAGGTCGTATCCACCCAGCTTGTATTTTGTGCTCTGATTTTATATTTTTCCAATGTGTAAGACAGAGCATTTGTTAGTTGAGATTTGGAGTTGCCAATTGTTTGACCATTCTGACACATAGTCAAGGTCTTTTTGTAGGGTAGCAGCATTGTCGGTGGTGTTGAATAGTTTTACATCATCAGCGAAGAGAACACAGTTGCTTATAAGTCCCTTGGGAGTTGGGCGGCATAGAAATTTAAATAATAAATAAATAAATATATGATCGCAAAGGTCATTTATGTAAAGTATAAAGAGTGTGGGTCCTAGAATACTACCTTGGGGGACACCACTGTTAACAGGTGCAGGGTTTGATAGGGCATTCCCTATTTTGACTACTTGTTGCCTGTTTGATAGGAATGCAGCTATCCACTTATGCAGGGAACCGGATAAGTGGATAGCTGCGTTCCTATCAAACAGGTTAGCATACATAATTTGCTGGTTTGAAATCCAGCAATTTTTTAAAATTATTATTTTCTTTCTTTGAGTTCCTTCTTTTTCATGGGGTACTTTTTAAAAAAAAACACTAATTCAAGTAGTACAGTTTCATTTCTCCAGCAGTTACCTCTCAAGTGACTAGAGCAGTAATGACACAATACATCTCTTATTTTAAAAAAAACATGGAAAACTGAATAGTTGGAGAAGGAAACATAATAATTAAAAAACTGCTGCCAAATTAATAACATACTATACACTAGACAAGGATTATAAACACTGTGCCATTGGAGAACTGCAGGTAAAGGAAGCACTAAAGTCATTCAAGATAATGGCAGCCACCATTTGAGGGTCAAGAAATGTTTGAAGAGACAGAAATAGAAAAACAGAGCCAGAAAATGTGCCTGAGTTTTCTTTCATGGTGGATAAGGAGTGAGCACAGAGTAGTGATCTCTATTCTTACCATCCAAAGTGCTAGAAAGAACAATGAGGCAACCTAGCAGTGCAGATAAGACCTATGATAGACCATTATCCAAATTTGTTTAACATCACAATTTAAACATTAGTGTAGTATTGGTAGTGTGCTTTAAAAGAAGTCATTTTGTCAGTATTGATCAGAACAAACTAATATAAAAAGCTACAGTAAAAATAATGTAAGTACCAAAAATGAATCACTATTACATTTGATCATGATTACCATTTTTTATTTGAAGGAACAATAAAAATCAATGAATTAGTACAAAATATTCATTCATTTAGAATATAGAAAATAAGCTACAATATTTTCAAATTAATGCCATACAATTAAAGCATGTAAATTTTGATACAAACTTCAGAATTACACCAATGATCTATTTCTTTCCTCCCACTGAAACAGATTATCTAAGAATATTTATTGCCTTTTCTTTCTCAAGACAATTTAAACAATTCTCTCTTCATTTTATCCACACATAATCCTATATATATATATATATAAATTAAATTGAGACTTTAGACCAGTTTGTCTGGTCTAAAGTCAAGTCTATGGATGGATGGGAAGATGAACCTGGTTTTCTCTAATCCTACAAATTAACCATTATATTCACTACTTCTCCAGAATAAACATATATCCTAATTTCCATGGAAATCTTATCATACCTAAATCATGATCCATGTCTTACTTATTTGGCCTGTATTACACTGTTCTTTAGGAAAATAAAGCATTTGGAAAAACATTTTTTCCATTGAAGGACTGAAGTGATATTAACCTTTATAGAGTATCCCAATATTTTATTTTTCAATAGTAATAATTAATTTGTGTTTGAACCTGTTTTAAATACCAGAATTAAGTATCCTGTATTGCAATGACAATTTCTTGTAATGCACTATAACATGTCATGAAAATATGCATTTTCATGACACAAAACACAAAACCTTTCGTAGTAATAATAGTATTGGAATAATCTCTGTCCAAAGAGGTTTATATTTGTAAAAGAACTTAAATGGTATTATGATGAAATATCACTTTTTCATTTCATTCCTTATTTATCTACTTTCAGTACACCCAGATCTGCTAGTAAATTGCTTCAAAATAATGAATGTCGTGTCTTGTTTTCAAAACAAAATTGTCTTTAAGTTAATGGCCCTCCTGATGTGGGAACAAATTCACTTTGTGAGCTTGTCACTTGTGAGCTTGTTACTGTCTTTGCAACAGAAGAGCTTTTCATCAAATTGAACTGACTTTTTGCTTATCTGCTGCTGAGGTTTACATAGCCAAAATGCTGCCGTTTCCCAGTGCTGCTCAGAACAGAAGCCATTGTCTTAGGACAATAATGTCCTGGGCCTCCCACACCACTAAGTTATACAGCTAGAATGAGAGCAGCCAGGCAGTTTTGCTGAGGGGCAGATTGGGTCTCAAACAATTTCCTATAGAGAGATACCACTTATTGTGTGATCTCTTGTGCCACCTGGTGAGAGATGCTCTACACAACTATGGGAATTATCTAGTCTTATTAAAGAACAGGTACATCTGTTGGGGAGGAAAGAGATACAAAAAAGCATTTTCTACTTCTATGAAATTAAATGGTGGGAGACTGAGAACACATACAAGAAAGTACTTTTTCAAACAATATATAATTAATCTGTGGAGCTGATGGCCATCAACATGGATTTCTTTAGAAATGGGTTATACAAATACATGACTGTTAATGTTAATTAGTTATGAGCAGGGGTGGGTTCCGAAAATTTCCACTACCACTCTGTGGGCATGGGTTAGGGTTATGCGTGCGCGCACTCCCCCGGTGCAATTCTGTGTCCGCGCATGCTCAGTCACTATAATCTGCCTGAAACACTGCTGTGCTTCGGGCGAAGAATAAAGGACAGCATTAACCCGGGGGTAGGTGGGAGGGCCCTTCCAAAGCAGCAGCAGAGCACAAACAGCCCAAAACGTAAAAAAGCCACCAAAAATTCATGAAAAAAAAATGGCGGCGCCCACGGACCGGCACCGACCAAGGCAGGTCCACGACGCCATCATGACATCACCAGCGCCTCACTACCAGTTCGGGCGACCCAGTACGAACCGGGAGGAACCCACCCCTGGTTATGAGTGAATCTAATCCATCACGGAATAAGCTTGTAGAAGTTTTCTTAAAGTACTTGCTAGTGCAGGTCACAGGGATTCTTCCAGATTTAATTCTCATCCAAAAATATCTTGGAAGAAACTCACAGAGGAAGAAAAAGACTACAAGAACCATTTTGCCCTGGTCAGAACAGGGAAAGGCATACAAGCAGGGCAGAAGTATGTACTGTAATAGCTTAGTTCTTAGTGCCATAACTAAGTATGTGATTGCCAGTTGGTTGGGTTTAAAGTCTATTCAAAAAGAAAAAGTTTAATGAAGCTCTAGCAGCGAGGTGAAGTACCTGCCTACCTAAAAAGGGGATTTCTATCCTGCTTTAATATTTATATAACCATTTAAGGTGCCTTAATACATTTATTAAAAAAAATACATAGTTTAAATCAAAAATTTGAAGTTGAAAATATGATTCCTGCCTTCTTTCAAAACTACTACGGTATTTTCAAATTTAAAATTGAATCTGGTGCACTAATTGAAATATACAAATATAGTTGAAGGATGTGCCATAGTCCAGGTTTCAAATAAGGTTTTTGAACAACCTTTCCCTGTTTTATGCTATAATCATGTCCTGAACCCAGATAATTTATTTATGCATTTATTTATCAAATTTATACATCTTTTATTTATGCAATTTATACCAAAGGCAACTCTGGGCAATGAAGAATAATCAGATAAAAATACATAAAAACAAAAATATACAATATAAAAATCCTTATTAATAAATATCATAAAAGCAAAAATACAAATCACAGGAAAAGGAGGATAAAAATGGCCACCTCAACAATGCAGCTATCTGAGCAAGTCTGAGAACATAGCCAAGAAGGTATTTCAGAATATCAAAAATATGATTTAAAATATAAGGTAAAGTGCACTAATATATTGAAACAGCTAAATTTGGAGCATTCCTCAGTTATCGATTCTGATCCACTGTCAATAGGATTAGCATAAATGCTCATTTGTAGGCTTCTATGGGGCAAATGTCAAACAAAAAATATTGAAATATGTTCAATTTATTTGATACTACATCAGCTCGTGAACTATCTAAAGCAGGGGTGTCAAACTGAAGGCCCACGGGCCAGATCCAGTGCTTAAATCTGGCCTGCGGGGCCGGCCTGGAAATATCAAAGGACCGGCCCGCGGTGCCTCTGCGCAGCCCATTTTTGGCCGGCAGAGTGCTTCAGGAAGCCATGGAGGCTGAAAACGAGGCACAGGGGGGCCGCATGCAGCTCCCCACACCCCATTTTGGCCGGCAAAGTGCTGTAGGAGGTGTACGTCCCTTCTCCTCCCCCCCCGCCGGCCCGCGGAGAACTACAATGCTGAACCGGCCCTCGAAGAAGTCCAGTTTGACACCCCTGATCTAAAGCTAGTGAAGTTTGTTTAAAATGGACCATAAAAGAGATCCTGAACCAAAGGGACATGAGGGCATGAGTCTCTTCTGTGTAAGCGTGTCTTCATGCTATTACCCGGATGCCTATTTCTGTTAGACTTGTTCAGCGAATGTCTCAGATTCAATTCAATTCAATTCAGTTTATTACAGTCATAGACCAGAGATCAGAACAAATAAAAACACTCAGTGAATATCCAATTAAAAATTCTAGAATAAAATAAAAACAATAGATAAAATCTATGATAAAATCCAGTCTGTCAATTACACATGGTCTAACTATACTAAAATTACAATCCATAAACTGTGAGGCCTGTAGTCAGTTTAATACTAAAAGGGAAAGGAATAAGCAGTGCAAAGGGTTTGCCACATTTGTTGTATAAAATAGCTATAGTGGATTAGACACGTGTTCCAGTGCTGCTGCACAGAATCTAGCCACCTGCGCTGTAGTTCTGGACTGTTCATCCTTAAGCAGCCACTGGAGTTAAGCAGTGTCGGGATGGTCAGGATAGCTAGCAATTATTGGAAGGATATGTTTTTTTAAAAAAATCTCTGTAAAAGGAACATCGAAGGAGTATGTGACCAACGGTCTCCACCTCTCCTGAGCCACAAGAACAGAGTCTTTCAGTCAATGGTATCTTTTTATACTTGCCATACAGGACGGCCAATGGAAGCGCATGGCACTGTGCGAGTTAAAATGCTTTCAGATGGTTTGCTGACTCCAACTGGCTAAGATAGCTGACAGGAGTAACAACTAATGGCCTCTGGAGCCAGAAACAATGAAGCTTTCCCTAAGTCCATTTGCCTTTTGATGTCCTCTACCCTTTATCGCAAGGTTTGTTTTGCTTGGTTGTAGTCCAAATTGAGTATTGAGGCTGGGGAGAAGCCTAGTTTGGCAAAGTTGGACTCAACAGCCTTGATCCATGACAAGGAGAATTTGTCTTGGAGGATTAATGGAGCAAGACCTTGAGGAAAGAAGTTAAGCTTTAGCCAGAAATTTAAAGATGCTATACAGATTCTTGCTTCGACTTTTGTCAATCCTGTCTCCAGGCGCAGAAGTACATTTGAGACATAGCACGGCATCTGGAGAATTGCTTTAATAAATTTGGATTGAACTTTTTCCAATGGTGTGAAACACGAAGCTGAGGGTCCGAGAAAGGTCCCATAAAGAAGCTGTGCGAATGTCTCAGATTGAAACCTACAGAACATTTAACATTTAATATAGCTTATTTGGAGTTCAAGGATCAATATTCTGATCCATGACTATTCTCGTTAACTGGAGCTTTCCATCTTCCCTGGCCTATTTTCCCAAGATCCTTCTGCAACAATCAAGGATGGAATATGGGAAGCTTGTTCTGACCTAGGCTTCCTGATAAAGCATAAATCACAAACGTAGTCCCAAAAAACCTCTTTTTATTTCAACGGCTGTGAATTATGTTCATTCCTAGCCATAATAAGTCCCAAACAGTTTTAATTAGTCTGACAGAAGTCTGCCACAGTCTTTCGGGAGAAGGCTGATAAGGACCCACCTTTATCTCCCTTGACACGCTGCTAAAGACCTAATTGGCAAGTAGCTTTGCAAGGCCAAAACGGAGTACAGAGTCAAAACGGAGCTGCTGAGTTACACCAAACAGAACTGAACTAAGTTGTTTCCTGCATTGCTCATGTCCTTTTGCTCCTCTTTTATGTCCTATGGGAGGGGCCAATCATCTCCAAGCCTTACTCCCGAGTAGCCCTTTTCTTCCTTAACTGTTCTTGCCTTCTGGCAGCTCTGCGCATGCGCGCATTGGGAACAGGCTCCCCCTGTTCCTCTGCCTCGCTGCTGTCAGCCTCTGGAGGCTCCGGAGTCAGCACAGAACTCCCAGATGGCCCAGGCCCCATCTCTGTCTCTGACACAGAGCCTTCTCCAGACTCCAGGACTGGCCCATGTTCCTCCCAGCCTCCTCGCTGTCCGACTCTGCTGCCAGTTCCACAGGCCGCTAGCGGACCACAACAAAGCTATGCACATAACTCCATGCTCTTCCACTGAGAGTAGAATACTACTTTGTTGATGCTGCACTCTATAGGCGAGGCTGAAAGAATATGGCTCCTTTCTGTAACAGGATAACCCTAAAACTAATATTGTTGGACTATAATATTTTTCACATTGCCTAATTTGGCTATAAATGCAAGAATATCCAAAATGAAAGATAAAACTATATACTTTTTCATATTTTCTAGCAAGAATTTGCTTAAAAGTTTACTTCCTCTTTGCATTTCTAAACTACAAATATCATTCATGTTCAAAATGTCTTTTTACTTTTCCCAATATGCATCCTGGTTGAGGCATTTTGACTCTCCAAACAATTTTCCATACCTCAGAGTCTTACAACTACCAAAATAGTTTTTTTCCTTTGAAACCTAAATGCTACATTCATCAACTAGCTGCCCCAATGTAAAATATAATTATCTAATTATGTGTACCAGGAAGAAACCTACAAAACAGCAGAAAGTACCACACTAGGTTCAGAACAATTTAAAGTGCAAGTGGTTCTCAGAGTTTCTCTGAGAGAGAATATCAAGCTTTGCTTAATTAAACAATGGCATAAAAGTTAGAGGAAATTACATACCAAAACAAGGCAAAAACTTCTGCAAAAGCACTGAACTTTTCAAAGGCCTTTTGAAATATGGCTTAGCTGTTAGTCAATTATATACTACTAAGGGCAACCCCCAGAGCTATGCATTTTATTAATTAACCTGAAATGGTGTGATTAGAATGTCAAATACAAACATTACTTTATTGTTATGATGTGTGAAGTCAATGTGCAAAAACACCTCTCATACAAATTCACACTCACTGCTACTAGCTAATTTGCAAAATCATTTGAAACTTGATGAAGGTCATTAGCTGTATTTGCAGTTTTAATGAACTCAGTAAATAAGAGTTTGGGGGGGGAAAGATATGTCGCTTTTAGAAAATATCAACGAACTGTACATATACAGTATGTTTTACCCCCAAGGAGGCATATAAAACAAAATCCACAGAAATACATCAACCAAAATTGTATTAGGACTAAACAATATTTACAATACATTGTGCAAAAACAGTTCTACCCAGTAGTGGGTTCACCTTACCATTGCTACTGGTTCGGGAATGGGAGTGCGTGGGTGCGTGCATGTGCTTTGTGCATGCGCAATGCTTCTGCGCATGCACAGAGCATTTTTGATGACGTCTGGGCAGATGGGCGCAGCCTCCCGCCGCCGCCACCAGTTTGCCGAACCAGTGCGAACCGGTAGCAACCCACCACTGGTTCTACCCTAACACAATATACTAATCTCTGGAACAAGTACAGCATCAGATTTTAAAACTACATATCAGAACAAAAGCAGAATAACCATGATCTGTGCTTAATTCTTAAGGTACACAATCTCAAGCAAGTTGTTTTATCCAAGCTATCACCTGAATGCCTGGTTTTCCCTAGGAGTTTAGTATTTTAGATGAGTTTTAACTTTTACAGTATGTTTGTTTTTAAGTTAGTTTTATTATAATTCAGATACATGCACAAGCTGCCTTGGGAGTGCTAGTGACCTCTCAAGCCATCATATATTTTCAATAATAAACAACAAAAACCATAAAATAAAATTAGTTAATTATGATGAACTGTGCTAAGCAACAGCATATAGTAGTAGCATCTACATTAGCATCTGTTGAACTGAATTGATGGCAGAAATTTATTTCTAATACATCATTATGATGTTCTAATACATCAGTGATGGCGAACCTTTCTGCCATCGTGTGCCAAAAGCGTGGGGGGGTTGCGCGTGCCCACACCCATAATGCAATGCACCCCAGCCCCCACGCATGCGCAACACCCCACCACGCATGCGCACGCCCCCCCGCCCGTGCTCTCCCCCCCCCGTTTTGGGCCTGGAAAGCCTCCTGCACCAACCTGGAACCCAAAACATGGAGGGCAGCTAGTTCTGGCCAGTCGCTCCCTGCGCCTGGCTGCCTGGCTGCTGCGGTCAGGAAAGGCCCCGAAGCTGCGCTGCCAGGGATCCACGTTGGAGGCTGTTTGCGCCGGCAAAGCGGCGCTGCCTCTTTGCTCCTCTCCTCCTGCCAGCCTCGCTGTCAAACCTTGGGGTTTGCCTTACCGGGGGGGGGAAGAAAGGTCCTGGTGGTGGTGGGAACGTCCGTGGTACCAGAGACTGCAGCCACGCTCCGGAGAAGCCCCGTTGGAGCTGTGATCCAATTAGGATCCAGGAAGGGAAGGGGAGGCAGTGGCTGGCCTGAAAACGGAGCCAGAGCCGCACCGCCGGCGCTGCCTTCCTCCTCCCCCAGCTCCGCCTCCGCCCAGTAGGAGGGAGCCTAAAAGCTGAGTCGCTAGTCAGGCTCCCTCCCGAGGTGGGGAGACACGCCGTCAAAGCCCACCATGGCCACTAATGTGAGGAGACTTAGCTGGCCTCCCCACTCGCCCGCCCCTGGTTTTGGGAGCGCTGGCTTGGCCGCCCCCGCCCCCTTGTGTTTTGTTTGTGTTTTGAAATGAGTCGGGCGCATGCACTCATGGAAGCAGCAGCAGTGGCGAAGGTGGATAAGAAGATGGGGCGCGCGAGGGAAGCCCGGGAGGAGGGAGATGTGCACCTGAGCGGGCCGATAGCTCTTGCCCTTCCCCCTGCAGCTGCCGCTGCTTTTCTGGGGTGGCAGGGCTATGCAGGAGGAATGCTGGGAGCCGACTCAGGCACACGGGGCAACATTTGGTGGCTGGCCGGCCACCTGCCCTGCCCGCTGCTCCTTCCCCAGCTCAGCTCGGCTGGCGGTGGAGCGGCAGGCATGGCGGGGGTTGGGTGGGGGTGCCGCGCCACTTGTGGTTGACTCTGCACCTCCACCATTTTTATCGAGCTCCCCCCCAAAAAACGGACCCCAACGAACACCTGTTGTTTCAGCCAAAATGGAGTTTGCCTGTTACTCCCTCGCAGACCGATTCCAGCCCTGTTGGCATCCCAGCCCCTTACTTTTGGTGCACCTTCATAGCTGCTCCGCCGGGCCCTTTTGCCTCTGGCACCAGGAAACGGCTGACATCGCCTCGCTTGGTCCCTCTGGCGGGGCAGCCCAGCTCTGGCACTCCGCTGCTCGGCACACGCGCACAGCTTTTGGAGGAGTCTTTCCTGAACCCTGAGGAGGGTGAAAATGGCCTCCCCTCTCTGGAAGGCCGAAAATCAGCTGGCCAGTGCGCACATGCACGCTGGAGCTGACAGGGCAACACCTCGCATGCCCTTGGATATGGCTTCGCGTGCCACCTGTGGCACGCGTGCCATAGGTTCGCCATCACGGTAATACATCATGTTTATTTTAACTATTCTTATTATTGTTCTTTTCCTCTCCCATCAGTGAAGAGAAGGGAACATTTCAAATGGAAAGTGGAGAGGGCCTAATTCTGCTTATGGTAGAAGTAAGGGAGACAGAGCCCTTGCATATTATTTTCTTTCAAATGGAGTCACTCTTGCTGAGAAACTTATCCATCATCTAGAAAGTCGTGGAAGAGACTCTTATCATTTGTAATTGTGTGTAGGAAGTGTTTTAAAGGAAAAGGAGATCTAGGTCAGGACACTCTCCTCCTCTCTTTCCTATACTCACTTAGAAGCAGCACAGTGCCTTTCTGAATCCAGTGTGAATGTTTAACAATGTTTTAAGCCAGCCCATAACAACACTTACAGCAATAGCTGAGGTGTCATCTTGCCTGTTTGGTCCAATCGGTTTGAACTGATTGTTAAATTTTGTTTGGAAAATTAGGGAATGAAAGAAAACTTCCTTGGAATGCACACAAACTGTATTTCAGGAAGAAGAGGTGAAAGAGTGGATTTGTGGGTATCAGTGCCCACAAAAGACCTCATTAGGTTATGTCCTTCCTCAGAAAAAAAAGTAAAAGATCCCTAAGAAACAATGTCTCCTTCCCCCAGAGGTGGGTTTTTCCCGGTTCGGACCGGTTCGCCCGAACCGGTAGGGACCCATTGGTGATGTCATGATGATGTCACAGAGCCGGTTCGGTCAGTGCCGGTCCGTGGACACCGCCATCTTTTTTTTTTAAAAAAATGGATTTTTTTAAATTATTTTTTTCCAGGTTTTTTTTTTCTTCTGCGCATGCGCAGAAGCCAAGTTTCCAGCACTGTGCATGCATTGCCATCTTGTTTTCAGCTTTTTTTGGGGGGGGGTTAAAAAATTTTGCACTGCGCATGCGGCCACGCAGCACGGGAGGAAGCGAACCGGCAGCGAGGTAAGTTAAAACCCACCCCTGCCTCCCCCCCTTGCAAAACATCTTCCTGAAGATCAATGATGATTAATAGGTTAGTGGAAAAGAAAGTGGGATTGCCATACAGTGTAACAAAATTTAGTCATACTTAGGATAAGTTTGTAACTTCCTTAACCTCTCTTTTGCTGCCACAATAGGTTAGAAAGTACACATTGTTACATTTAAATATAACATTTCTATTAAGTATTAATCGTGATATGACATGGTGGAAGGAATTCCAATCTAGTTAAATTTGGATTTCAGAGAGAGGATGTGTTTGATTCATTTATTTAATAAAATTATATTTAATGCCACTTAATTGTCTTCATCTTTGACTCATCAGAGGCCTTTGTACAAAACAGGCATCAGGTTATAATCTTCAGACTAATGAACCACACTCCTGATAATTATTTGAGTTAAAGATCCTTGCTCCAGCCATACAAATGTCAAAACACATGCATTTTAAACTTTATATTTTAGTTCCTATATCAGCCTACTATGCCAAAAAGACCAGCTGAAGCAAGGCTGTAAGGGCACAGAATAAACAGAAAGTACAAATGGAGACTTTACAAATGAAGAGCATCTGGTTATATGGGCGAAATAGTAAAATATGAGTATTTTTCTTTCAGTCCTTCATGTTATGGTACAGAGAGCAAACAGATGAACCCCATCTCAACTGCTTTTCTCTGTTTCTCTGATTATATTGTAAGGAGATGAAAAAAAGGGAGACCAATTCTGTAGCATTCTGCAAAGCCCTTACCTTTGAAAAATAAAAGAAGGATAATAAATATTTCCATCCACACAGCAAACACAGCAAATCGAATAAAAAATGGAACAGGTTTTCTAGACATAACGCCTGGAATAGATTCCCTTCCCTCCCCCATCCAGAGACACACCGAGTTGGCAGCAGATCTGGGAGACCTGGGAGGTACATATTCTATAAAAATTCCTATAGGGTACCACTAACAAAAGGTCGTCAAATAGTGTGTGTGTGTGTGTGTGTGTGTGTGTGTGTGTGTGTGTGTGTGTGTTGGGGGGGATGTGCAAACTGCAGCTCTGTTCATTCTAGCACCAGCACACATCTTCTAAATCAAGATAATAAATCAAATGATCAGGCAGAGTAAGAAAACTTCGGAGCAAAACTGTTAATCTTCCTTCCTTGCTCCCATTATATTTGAATGCTATTTTACTGAATGATTCTTGCCAGCTTGTGAAAAGGTGAATACAATAATCTTTGTACCCATCTTGCTGCTGCTGCTGCTGCTGCTGCTACAGATTCATTACACTCCTTTTGCAATATTCCAAACAATTCTGTTTCCCTCCCTTTGCCCAAGGGTTCAACTACATTACATTACATTAAACATATGCTTTAAAGAATGATTCCAATTATCCTGCATCGCAGCACTACGTGTTTTGACTATGTTATTTGCAACAAATATCAAAAGTAGTTTTAGGAAAGTGTTAAGCTTCCTATAACTCTGCATTTTTCAAATGGAGAATCCATTAGTTTTTTATTACATTATATGTTCAGGCTTATATATTTTTATGTATAATAAAATGGTCATTATAATCTCCTAAAATATATTAACTTTAATTTCATTTCAAGACACTTATGTTTATATTGTAAACTACTGATAGACTTCATTAGCTGTTAGAATGACAAATTTTATAAATAAGTTTAAAAAAAAAAACCAGACAAGAAGGATTACCAAACAAATATTCTTGCTTTTTAAAAGTGAATTGGATGAAATGCTTGTAAGGTTTAAAATGTGAATAGTAGAAACTGAAAAGGGTTTCTTGTGTTTTGTGTGACGTTTATATGTTTTAAAAGCATAAAATAATTCCCCCTCATTTCTGCAGCAGGTGAGAAATAATTTCACGTAAATCTGTACCCTGCAGATTTTTGTACAAAAATTCAAATGGCTTTTTAATGTATAATTATGTAGGCCCAGTATTTATTCTGGCTGAAGCAGAATGTACATTTGAGACATGCACTTTTTAAAGGTGTAATGGTTAGGTTGGTTCATCCTGGAATGAAAACCTTATAATTTATCTCCCATCAGACAATAAAAATACAATTGTTCTCAGCCTTGAATAAGAATGATAAGACGACATTCACATAGAATTTTGTCTTCTAATTTAAAAACTGTCTAATTCCCCTAGTCCTACACAGAATAGATTCGATAAATAATACCAATCTTTATTTTTCTAGCAACAGAAGTTTGAATTCTGTATTTCTGTGTTTGTGCGTGATTGCGAATAGCTTCTTTCTGCCAACTTTTATTTCTTTCAGATTCTATAACCAATCTGTATGATTAATAGACCTTACCATTTTAACTGCTGGGTAGAGCAGTAACAAACCTTTCCTGTGTGATTTCAGGCATGTAACCATAACTACAGGAGATCACTCTTTCCCCCAAAGATCACTCTTTCCCCCAAAGCCAGGAAAACTATACAATACTAATTCTAGCTTTGAAATGAAATGTCTTGGGAGGTATTGTATGTATAATTTACATCTTTAAGCAAGCCCTTTCTTCCCTTCAGAATTTTGTTCATTTTAAGAGTTTTCTCCATTTATATGATTTTATTTATTCTTAGCTTCTATTTATCTCTTATTCCTTTCCTTTTACACCCATGACTTTTTTTTTCTAAAATAACTTGAATAGATTTTAGCTATGCTTTCCCATACACTCCTCCAACTACAATCTTCTAACAAATCTGTTCTCTTTTAAAAAATATTTTAACAGTAAAAATATGTTTTAACACATACATAACACATAAATATACAAAAAAATTATTCTATTTTTATTTTTTTTCCAGGATTGATGCATTTATCCCACTGAAGCATAGTTTTGGTGCCTAAAACATGGCTAAACATGGCTAAAAGAGGAAAACAGTGGGTAAAATACTGAAAGGAAACCTACCCATTTCCTTTCTACAGCTTTAGATGTTACTGAAAATTTTACTAAGACAAAAATCATGTTAGATCAACAGTGCAGTTTCTCAAATATAAAATATATGTAATGTTGTCACATTAAGTTTCTGAGTCATTTTGTATTTCATTTACTATCATTTCTCATCCATCTTGTGCCCATAATTTGATTTGCTATAAAGCTTTGCTTAAAAAAAATAAGCAGCACTACACATACGCACACACTAATATACATAAATAAGAGCATCAGTTTAGTATGGTGGTTAGCATTTTGCATGATGACCAGGAAAGGTTTGTGTTGTAATCCACCCATTGCAGTAATCTACTACAGCTGCTCTCTGGTAAACTGGATGCCAGCCCCTAACTTTCAGCTCAACCTATTTATAGGCTTGTGGTGGTGAAAACTAGAAGAGAAAGTGCTATGTATGCAAACTTGCACTCCTAGAGGTTAATAACTTAAGAAAGAGATGCTATTGCTACTACTACATACATATTGTATGGTGTTCACCTCAATAAAACTGAAAATACTTGTGCACATTGCCCAAAGTTGGTTAAATGCTCCTTTTCATTGTAAACAAATGGCCTTGTGAGAA
The DNA here is from genome assembly GCA_003457575.1 of Thermophis baileyi. NCBI lineage: Eukaryota > Metazoa > Chordata > Lepidosauria > Squamata > Dipsadidae > Thermophis > Thermophis baileyi. The sequence continues at coordinate 605,708 of QLTV01002703.1, read as the reverse complement.
TTCTATTATATAGCGACAATAGCAACAATTAAAAAATTAACCATTCAGTGGCAGAAAAGGTGAGCAAGTAAGTCAGTGGAGAAATTAAAAACATTAAACAAATGCAGATCTTTTTTTCTATTTTATAAAGTCAACAATACCACCTTTCTTTCATCAAAAGATAGATAGATGAGCAGTATATAAATTAAATAAATGAAAGTGTAAGAGAAAGGGTGATAGAACTTGGGGGTGGAGTCAAATGATGAATCAGGCTACATAGCCACAAATGGACGAAGTCCAACCCCTCTTGGGTTCCATTGGCCCTTATCTAACACCAAGATAATGCTAACCATTCGCTGAGTAGATTCTTGTGTATAAGCATGACCAATAAATCAGTTTAATTGAAACTTCACATGTAGTCCTGATCTTTTGCACCTTACAAAAAGGCACTAATTTCCCATGATTTCCAGAAAACTATAGCCATAAATGCTTTTACATGACAAGGATATATCTTACATGTTGGTAAAGGATAGGCCTGTCATTTCATCCCCAAATTAAATGATTTCTAGTTATTAAAAATTGAAGGATACAAACATAATTTTTTTATTTGGGGCAAAATCAACTAAAAAATGCCTAATGGCAGGAAACAAATACAACAGGTTTTCTTTAGAATAAAAAGGCATTCTTTAATTATTTTTGCTTTTTGAATTGGGCCCCCAAATTTACTTAGCCTGATACCTACAGGAAGCACATATTAAGGACTTACCAATTAAGAATCATGGAAAAATAACTGAACTTTATCAGGTAAGCTACTAGTATGCAATGTTTAATAAAAAAATTCATATCATTCTTGGTAGATTCTACAATGTTTCACAGAGTAGTAGTTTCATGATGTAAGGGTTAAGATGGCGAAATGCAAGCCAATATTCTTCACATGAGAGAAAGGCATTGTGTAAACATATTTAGCATTATTTGTTTTTTGATACTTTACTGTTAGCTACTTCCTAAACCCAAGGTTGAGCTTTTGGAAAAATAGAAATTGTGCATGATCTGACACATACCAAGGGAAAAGTGCAGTATACTGTTGCTGTATACTGTATAGGTGAAAATGATATTTTCACTGAAGATTTCATATGTTATAGCTTTTTAATGCAGAGATAATCCCTGGGCAGGATAAGTTGTTTATGCAATTTCACAATGTCATATAACAAATATCTTATCTTACTTTACACAGATAAGAATGGTGACAATACTATCTTTATATGTATGGCAAAACATTGCCTTGCAAAGGTAAGATAATCATTTTACAGAACTTCAAAAAGAATTCTATTATCATAAAATTTATCTATGCATTCAGGAGAGCATAGTGATTTTTAAGACAGATTTTTAGGGACTGAGAATAGCAGACGGTTGAGGGCAATAGGAAATCCAATTTGGGTTACGATCAGGCAATGCCCTCAAAACTTTATTCAGAGGAGGATGCTGACATTCTAAACATAGTTATTTGGTGCTTTTAAATGCTGGGGGGGGGGACGACACCATGGACTGTCAACAGCATTGAACAAATCAATCCAGAGTTCTCACATAAGACATAAACGACTAGGTTCAAATTATCATATTTTGAACACATTGTGCAAAAACTCAGCTCCCTTGAGAAGTCTATGATGCTGGATGCAAAGATAGGACAAGCAGCAATAAGTTGAATGGATTTAATTAAATATATTGTGTATGCAGTGGGAGACTGGTGAAGAGCTCAGTTGGGGAACAGACCATTCTGGATAAAGTCTATCTAAGTGGTTGACCAGATGGGTCCAGCTCACTTCATGAGATGAATGAAAGTTTGTGATTTTTAATCAAATAGGTTAGTCAGAAAAGGTGCTACCAGACTCTTCCTAACTCTTTGCCACTATAGATATGAGTTTCCTGCACAAATGAAACATAATCAACACTGAAATGAGTTACCAACTGCCATAGGTGTGCCAGGAAAAAAAAGTACAAGTCTGAAGGCAGTAAACGTGAAATCCTGTATATTTCTATTAAAAAATAAGCCAACTTTATTTAATATGGTTTTCTCTTTGGTATATATATATACCAAAGGAAGCAAAAAGGAAGCAGTATGTTCCCTCCCATATTTGGGTATACCAGGTGATTTAACAGGAGAAAAAAAACATATATATATATATATATATTACAAAATATTCTAAAAATACGAGTTCCAGGTACATTTGTAAAGAAAGAAACAGACATTCTGCGAACTCCAGAACTAAAATAATTAACATTTTATTAAGCTTTCGTCTATCACAGCCTGAAGTCAAAACATTATGAACTGCTAATGTGGATTCTGCTGAAGTACTGAAGGCAGCAAACAACTAAATAGGCTCAAATTTAACATCTTGAATGGATCCCTTAAATCAAACCACTCTGTAGAACTTACTTACTGGAATGGGTCCAAGAGTAACCTTATAGACTCTGCAATTGTATCCAGAAAACTACAGTTTCTTATTTTAGGTTCTCCCCAAATTGATACTGATCATTCCTACTCACTCTATGTTTATTGTCCCTATTTCAATGGATCTCCACCAAATTAATGTATGAGCAAACCGTTTTCCGAGTAATTGCCTCTATAGAAGCACACTGCAAATTCATATTAAGATACTAATCAACTACTAGATTTGTGCAGTCTGCAGATTTGATTGAGACGAGTTGTTTCAGAATGTGCAGAGTGTTTGCAACTGCTTAAAAGAGCCACACCTCTTTCTAGAGGAACTAGGACAACTTGTCACAGCCAAATCAATGTGGCCAACTCACCACGGGACAATTCGCCACAGCCAATTCACCGGGATACAACTTGCCATGGGACAAAAGTTATATAATATTGAAGAAATTGTGAAACAGAATAATTAAAAAAGGATACAAGAGGAGGGACAAAATAAAGGTGAATGACAAAAATTAAAATAATTTTTAATTATTTTAAATAATTAAAATTATTGAATTGTCCTGCAGCAAGTTTTCCCATGGCGAATTGTCCTGTTGCAAATTGGCCATGGCAACCTGGCTGCAGCAAGTTGGCCATGGAAAGCTGTCCCATTCTGCTTTCCAGGATCACATAACTTGTAAAGAGGCTTCCAATGGAGCTGCATGAACCTGAGAGTAGATGTAGCCACTTTAATAAATTGAAGGTAGATGCTAGTTCAGACTGTTGCTTGTTCTGAAACACATTTTCTCAAAAGAATCATCGGCACAGATTTTCCACTATTATTCCAATATACTTTTTATAGATCCTATTGCCAAGCCAAGTATTTCCAGTCCCATATTTGTTCATTTATTTTTCTTAAGTAAAAGCATAGTCAGTAACTCTCTATTGGCTACTATTAAATTTCATTCTAGAAATAAATTAATTCTTTCTAGAGTACATGATGTGAAATAACTGATGACCTATATCTCAGGGAGAATTTAATTTCTAGAAAGAAATGTAATTCAATTCTAGAGTGCAAGATATGGAATAAATAACTGGTTATTTCTATTACAAGGAGAGAGTTTAGTTAGTTTAGTTACAAGGAGAGAGCTGACAGTTAGAACTTCTTAAAGTGACAGCAGTATAGCAGTAGAACCATTTCTGCACAGGAGTGGTAGACTATTTTTCACTGAATATGTTCAAGTGGAAGCTAGACAGCCATCTGTCTGGAATGTGTTCATTTGGATTCCTCCACTGAGCAGGAGGTTGGCCTTGATGAGGCTCTCCCATTCTGTGAGCAGAATGGAAATCCTAAGATTTATTTATTTATTTATTTGTTTGTTTGTTTGTCAAACATGTACAAGATAGCAGGTATAGGTATAAACATAAACATAATCAAGGTGAATACAGATAGATGAGGACAATAGGACAGTAGGACAGGGACGGTAGGCACGCTGGTGCGCTTATGCACGCTTTTGTGGTTTGGTTTTGTTTTGTTTTGTTTTGTTTGCATGGCAACTTTTGTGTTGCCATGCAAAGGCCATGAACCTCCTTTTAGAATCAATTCTCTATCCAGTGAAAAATAAAATAAAACAACCATAATCAAATTGAAGACTTTCTTGCTTCTGTTTTGCAGATGAGCTCAGAAAAGCTTCAGTTAGATATTATATATGGCTTTTATCTTATCAGACCCAGTCCAATGTCAATGAGTCTGTGTGGCATCAGCTTTCCAGCTTTCCAGATAAATATTTTTTCCAGTTTTTTTTATCCAAGCAACTATTAACTAGAGATTCAAAGAATAGAATATGAACATAAAAGCATATGCATGCAAATATGAATGCACCACTGAGCTCTGTCCTCTTTCCAACCAGGATAATCACTCATATGATTACTCTGGAAGAAAATCAGTAGGAACGAGGTAAGATCATTAGAATTCAAATCTAAAAATGCTTCTTTTTACTTTTGCACACAAAAAAATTCTACTGATATTTCAGCTTTTCATAAAATGGGTGAGATTTCTGAACTTGGCTATTAAAAATTACTATAATTAGAAGAAATCATGTCTTTGGCTCTCCAGACCAGTGTTGGCAATATACACTGTGTGTACAGCTGAAGATTAATTAACTCTGGGGTGCCTGCCAATACACTATTACATTTGAAAAGGAAGGGAAATTAGCACCAGACTAACATTATTTCTTCACATCATACATCATTCCTCACATGATCAGACATATATGGTAATGTGAATGTCTATTTCTCATAGATTCAGTTCAACATAATTATAAATATGTTGAGATGATATTTACAAGTGTGCAAAATGACAGAAGACAATGGAATATGATATAATGATTTTGCCATGCAGCGACTTGTTGTAAATTAATACATCATAAGATGTTTTACCTGTGAAAAAGTAGTTTTAAATACAAAAGTACACAATACAGTGTCTCAAAGTGTGCAGTAATATACTCTATTCTCAGTCTAATATAATTTTATTTTGTTCCTGTGATTATCAGTTTGCTAATATCCATGAACTGTTAAATGGTTTCATATAGTATTTATATTTCCCAGGGCTGCAGCTACTAATGGCAGCTAAAGATGCACCCCTTGCATTTTTTCCTAGTGGTTCTCATTCAATTTGAGAATTTGCTTTAGATTGTTTTTTCCCATGGAAAATTGAATTTTGGAAAAGTATCCATGGACAGAATGTGCATTTTTGCACATATTGGTATCCTGCAGTAACAGGGTATATATAACTGTCCTTCTATCATCATACCTCTAGTATTCTGAAAAACCTCCTGAATTCTTCCCATTGACCCATTGATAAAGATCTCATCGTGATCACAGCTGCCATCACTGCCCAATCTATCTGCCCTTTTTGACTGATTATGTGTCACTGAATCAGTGTTATCACTTACTGACCATACAAGATTTTCTCCAGGAGGGTCTCTCTCCAAATTGGTCTTTCAAGTCTTCCAAAAATACAGCCATTACTGCTATAATTGAGTCCATCCATTTTAATGCTGGTCGTCTTTTTCTCTTTCCTTTCACCTTTCCCAGCATTATTGAATATTCTTTTGCATAGTATGTCTCAAAAATAAACATTGGAGCCTAGTCATTTGTGCCTTGAGTAAGAATTCACTATTTATCTGTTCAAAGCACATTTGTTTGTTTTCTTGACTAATCATGGTATTCTTACCAACATTCAAAATCATCACTACTCTTTCTATTCTCCTTATTCAAAGTACAACTATCATATCCACTCAGAGAAAACCATATCTGCACAATTTCAATATTTGTAACTACAGACACATCCCTACATATGAATATCTTTTTCCTTTTATGTGACAAAATTAGTGTTGGAATAAAATTAGGGGAGTCTGCCACATAAAAATTCCTGAATTCTCAAAAGGTTACATATTATATTGATCAATATGTGTATGCAGATGGTTGTGTGTGAGAGAGACAGAATATTTATCTATGAAGTATGTGTGTAACAGGTATATGAGGTGCATATCATTCACCTCAGTGAGGTGCTTAGCAGAACAAAGAAAATAAAATCCACCTCATTAAAGTGCAGAGCAACTTTGTTCTAGAAGTTCCTTTCGCTAAACAGGCATCTTTGAATAAGTTGCCAACTCTTCCAGTCAGCTACTAGAACTGTTGCCATAAAGTGAGGCAACAGAACTACTTCCCTTTTAGAAGCAAAGAAATTTAATATGAACCTTCACTGAAGCAAGCTGTCAGGTCTGCTATCTTCAGCTTGGCACCTTGCTGGCATTCTGCCATCAAAGGATTGGGGGAGGGGGCATGAGGGGAGAACAAATTGGCAATAAACATGTATGGGGATGGGATGGGAAATAGGGAGGGGGATGAAAGCTTGACAAAGACCAGAGAAGGATGGAGCCAGTTTTTGCCAGCGCTCAAGGCCACACACCCTGAAATTGGAATGTGAACTACCCCAAATAGCATTTCTCAAAACACCTACAGTATGTGGCTCTTCATTGGCTGAAGACAAACTGGTCATGGGGGGAGAGCTGGGATGAGGGGAAACCTTTGTAGTTTTGTTGCACAGGAAATTTAGCTCTAGCCTGACTTTACTGTGGCCAGCAGCCTTTAGTAAAAGCACCTATCACTTCACCCAAGTGGAGTCGAGGGTCTTTCTTTCCTAAGGGACCTGACTGGGGCAGGTCTGACATTAAGCTAGAACTGCAATAACAGTCAACCCGGAGAGACACCTCTATCGTGGGGGCTGTGCAAAGTATGTTGGCTCACGAGAGTGACCAGAAGGAGGTTGAAGCCTGGGGGAAAGCATCCTCCTTGTTCTGCTCCCAGCGACGAGCCACCAATAATACGCACACACAAACTGCCAAACACTGTTCTTTTACTAAGAAGAAAGATCTCCTAATAATTTCTTAGGAGTCGGGGAACACAAAATAAAGGCAGAATAGTCTTTTTTTCAAAGCTCCAGCTTGTTAAGATGTAATCTTAACAGCTGGCCGGAGTCCAATAGATAAAGGAGCAGCTCTTACTGTCTCTGGCAAAACTCCCAGAACTTGGAATGCAAGAAACAAGACCCGTACTGGAACAAATACACGAGCAGACTGGAGTCACAAAGTTCAAGAGTGATATCAAACTGTTGTTTCCTGCAACACGGCTCAGCATGGTCAGGGCTTAAATAGTCTAAGGGTGTGGCCACTTAACTTGCAGCTCTACTCTCGAGGAGACCTCCCCCTGAGTAGCCACTCTTGTCTTCTAGCAGCCCTGCGTGCCCAAGCATTGAGAAGAAGAGGCTCCTCCTCTTCTTCTTTGGCCCTGATGGGCTCCTCAGGAGGTACAGAAGGCCCTGCTTGACTCTCAGCCTCCTCACTCTCTGTCTCGGGTGCCAGGTACACGGGCCGATGGTACCTCGCCACAACCACCTCATCGTCCTCACTCTCTGACTCGGGCGCCAGGTGCATGGGCCGATGGTACCGTGCCACAACTGCCTCATCGTCCTTGGGATCCATGAGCACCGGCACAGGACGCTGGCGGGCCACAACACTCCTTGAGACCCCATGGCGGTGTAGATGTCCCCAAATGCTGGGAGAGGTGAAAGCCATCAGTGACCAGTCGAGACCCTGATGGTCTCTGGGGGTCAGAAAGAAAGAAGACTAGGAAGAAAAGCCCTCCGGGGTGACGTTCACACCCAGGAGCCAGGAGAGCCACCAGTGAGCCATGCATGGAGATTGAGGAGGAAACTGTCCAAGGCGAGGCAGAGCAGGAGGATGAGATGCTGGAGTGCATGATTTGGGTCTCCTGCGGGGACCCAAATTATATGTTCCTGAAAACCAATGGCTGATGGTCTTACAGAAAAGCCATTACTCAATGTTGGAGGAAATGGTATATTAGTAGTCCTCAATTTGCAACCATTCATTGAGTGACCATTCAAAATCACAATGGCACTGAAAAAAATTATTTATGACCACTTTCCACACTTTTGGCCATTACAGCCTCCCTGTGGTGACATGATAAAAATTTTGATGCTTCACAACTTATGATGGTTGCAGTGCCCCAGGGTCATGTAATTGCCTTTTGTGATTTCTGACAAAGAGTCAATTAAGAGGTCAGATTCACTTAACAACCATGGTAAGAAAGGTTGTAAAATTGGGCAAAACTCACTTCAACTGTCGACTACCTGGTACTGCTTCCTAATCAATATCTTTCACATTGCTTTAGTGATCATTCTGGTACATTTCTATATTAATCTACAATTTTAAAAAACTGCTCTCAAAGTGCATACATTCTACTGCCAAACTGCTCTCAAAGTGCATACATTCTACTGCCAAATAATATTTAATGTTTTCATATTTATACCATTGGAAGCCTACAGTAGCTGCAACATTTTGAAATGTGTGAAATGTACTGGTGAAATCAGTTCTGACCTTCAAAGAATTTAAAAGTTATAGATAACATAATTGTATATAGAAAATCCAGTCCCAAATTCGTCAAACTCTTTTTTGTGTTATAACAAGGCAACCAGAACAAGTCAACCATTAGCTCTGCACTGACCGTTTGAGCCTAGAATGCCTTAACTGGAAGGTATGAGATTGCCTTCTGATTTGACTGGTTCCTACTATGATTTGATTGCTTATTTGTACCCGGACTATCATTAAGTATTGTACCTTATGATTCTTGACGAACTTATCTTTTCTTTTATGTACACTGAGAGCATATGCACCAAGACAAATTCCTTGTGTGTCCAATCACACTTGGCCAATAAAATATTCTATTCTATTCTATTCTATTCTATTCTATTCTATTCTATTCTATTCTATTCTATTCTATTTTCTATTCTATTTTCTATTCTATTCTATTCTCCTTGTGTGTCCAATCACACTTGGCCAATAAAATAGGCGTTGGACCTACCTGATACGCCTCTTCTCATCCGGGGGGAGCCAGCATTCAGGATGGGTTGTTCTCATCCAATCTGGTTTCAGGACTGAGTCTATTTTTTTTCTTATTTAGATTAGGGTCCGCCTCCTGCAGCCCCAGATTTGACGAATCCTCAAGACTAGACTCGACGTTGTAACTCTTAACCCAGGTAAGCACCTGGCGGACTCCCATCCACCAATTGTAGATTGAAATGGAAAATTTTTGGACAGGTAAGGGCGGGACTGAATGCTGGCTCCCCCCCGGATGAGAAGAGGCGTATCAGGTAAGTCCAACGCCTATTCTCCATCCTGGGGTGGAGCCAGCATTCAGGATGGGACATACCAAAGCCTTGAGTCCCATGG
>QLTV01002703.1:517776-578538 GCA_003457575.1 Thermophis baileyi | reverse complement strand
TAGTTCAAAAGTTCAAAAGGATCTTTTATTAAGCAGAAGTGAAAGCAGTCCATTCAAAGCAACGTCTGAATACCCTTAGGCAACGCAGGTAGAGTTAAAGCAGTAGAGACCCCTCCCATTAGCCAGAATGCGCCAATACACAAGAAAGCGAGAAATTCTGAGCCAATGTAGTTCAACAGGATCTTTTATTAAGCAGAAGTGAAAGCATTCCATTCAAAGCAACGTCTGAATACCCTTAGGCAAAGCAGGTAGAGTTAACGCAGTAGAGCCCCCTCCCATTAGCCAGAATGCAGATTCTAGCCACTACACAAGTGTGAAAATGTTTTCTTTATCAACTGCTCTGGGAACCGGATAAACATACATTTCTCTAACCATCTTCTGTTATCCTTTGAAGTGAAACATCCCACATTGCCCCTCATAAACCTTCTCCAAAAGTGAAGAGATCTCAGGATGTTTGGCGCCTGGGCATGGATTGTAAATCGTCCATTGACACAGGCAATGCTAATAAATCAAACCCAAGGCCCCCCCTTCTCTCAACTGAATGGCACGATCACTCTTTGGGATCTGACAGATCCATTTCGGACTACATATTACAATTGTGAGAATGCCTGAAAAAACCTAAAATTATGGCCTATCTTTTATTCTTCAACAAAAGAACTCCATAAATTATATTTGATTTTTTGCCCTAATTCTTTTATCATACCCAAAACAACCTTATGATATAAGGTAGTCTGAAAGTTGGCCCTAGGGTATCCCAGTAAATTCAAGAATGAGTAGGAATTGGAACCCTGGTCTGCAGTATAAGTCCAGCATCCTAGTTAGGACACCACACTTATTTTCAGAAGGATGAAACTTAATCAGAAGACAGGAATGATGCTACTCCCAACCTTGGATGCCCTGACATTCTTTGATTATAGCTCCTATCATCATTTGTAAGACCTAGTCTCCTAAGAACCTCAAAATGAAAAAGCTAAAAGAAAATGTGGACAATCAGGAGAAAAGAATCAGCAAGAAAAAGAATCAATGACCAGAAACTGAAGGAGTACAAATGGCAGAAAAGTATATTTGTAAGTATCAATATTTTTGTCCTAATGCTCAATTATGAGGAAAAATATAAAGATGATGAACAAAATGTCACTGCTTAAAAAGAATACAACAGCTTATTAACAAATAGTTGATGTAAAGGGCACTTCAGAAGCTTGGGTTGATAGGCACCTATTTACATGAGAAGTACGGAGAGAGAGATAAAGGAATTGGCTAAGAAATAGATAGCCAGAAGTCTCTATAATTTTGATGTAAAGTTCAAACAGTGGTCATTCACTAGACTAGCAGTTAGTGAGAACTGAATATTCTTTATTTGCCCTCTTATTTTAACACTTGCACTGGCATTGGCTTGGATAAAGATCTAAACCAGGAGTGTCAAACTCGCGGCCCACGGGCTGGATGCATCACACACTGGCCACGCCCACCCCATGTTAGCGAAGGGGTTAAAGTCATGATATGTCACGTGACGACCTGATCTAAACAAATAGATTCAAATCTACTGATTAAGTCTAATTCAACAATATTGTTAAAATATTATCCATTGCCATTTTCACTGTCTTCATTTCACCATAAAAATAGTTAAAATTAAAGCCATAATTATTCCTCACTTTAGAAGTGATCCATATGGAACATTGACAAAAAATTATAATAAATCAGATGGCAAGTTAGGGAAAAATGGAACTGAAAGGAAAAGTCATGTTGACTATATGAATGAATAAAAAACAAACAGATTTCTTTCCTCTGAATGAACTGATGGAAGTTGTTTCAACATATTTCTTCATTTGTAAATGTTTAGATATAAGCAAACCTTACATCATATGAAAAACATTGCTTGAACATATTCTTATGCATATTTGTATTAAACATTCTTAACCTGTTCATCTTTTGCAAGACCTCTCCTACAGTACATACCTTTCATATACTGTACAGCTTTCAACAATGTACTTATTTTAATGTTCTTTTTTTCTTAATCAGAGAATTTGTACAATTCTTTCTAAATAATTCTGGAATGGGAATAATTTTGTAGAACTGGAATTGCTATAGTTCCCAGGAAACTTGCTTCTTCATAAATATAATTAGAGACCTTATGTAACATCATCATTATTTAATGCACGGTTTCTGTGTCATATGAGAAAAAATATCTCTATTGTAGCAGTAATGCAAATCTCTGCATCTATTCTCTGGGTTAAATTCTGATTTTTTTTTCATCACTGCATTCAGACCAGCAGACATTATAAAGACAAATTTGATTTTCCCATAATACTTTACTATTTAAATATTGGGGTGATTACATGTGCCCCCCCCCCAAAATTTTTCTTTTATCTAAGAATTCATGTCAGTGGATATCAGTCTCTTCAGAAAGAAAGAATAAAAATAACAAGCCATGCTTCAGAATAACAAACTTGGATTTTCACTGTTTCCCAGTGACTAATAGTTTCACCTTTAGTAGGAATAACATAGAACCGGGCATAGAACTGGAAATATTTAACTTAATTATTCCGTCTTTGAGAAAAGATGCTTAAGAATGTTACCAATTGCTCACACTACCTTCATAGCTGATATAGAAACTGTCTGGGCTGCAAATAAGAAAGATTTGGTGCAAGATGGGTGGAGTATAAATTTAATAAATACAGTAAGTAAGATAATAAAAATATCATTTCAGAGTCACACACCAATTATTAGAACAGTCATATTTACTGTACACACTATTGTTTCATAGACAAGACATGGGGTCAGGATTTTAGTCATCATAAGAATATAAAATACTCTTTTGAAGTATTTTGAAGAACATGTAGATTATAGTTCTAGTAAAGTACAATATGTTACATCAACATTCTTGAACGTAGAAAGTTACTATGTACGCGTTAATGATACAATCTTCTATGTGACATTAAAATCACATAAAAAGGTAGCATGACCCCTGAACCCATTTCTTCCACCCCAATGGTAAATTCTCACAACAGAAAAAATATAATGACCAATTTAATGAAAATTACATCAATGGAAAAGGCAAGGTACTGTGAGAGCGAGTTTGGAGTAGTGCTTAAGGCACCAGGGCAGAAACTAGGAGAAGTCACCTTAGATACAAAGGCAGCTAAGTGATCCTGGGCCAGTCATTCTCTTTCAGCCAGGGACACAATGGCAAACCACTTCCACGAAATTGTCAAGAAATCTGCAGGGACTTGTCCAGACAGTTACCAGGAGTCAAGAGTGATTTGAAGATGCATGCACACACACATACAAATTAAAAATGTACAAAGGAGTCATATTCCCTATTCCACTGGGAGTTGTGTCACCCTAGCAAGCTAATGCTTCACAGAAAAGAATATGAGATAATATTTAGAATACAAGAAAAGATAAGAGCCAGTTTGGTCTAGTGGTTAAGACACCAGGGTAGAAAGTGGGAGGCTATGTGTCCTGCCTTAGCCATGAAAGCCAGCTGGGTGACCTTGGGCCAGTCACTCTCTCTCACCCAACTCACCTTACAGGATTGTTGTTGTGGGAAAAATAAGGGGACGAAAGTGTGTTGGATATGTTTGCTGCCTTGAGTTTTTCGTAAAAAATAATAAAGGTGGGATGCAAATGAATAGATAAATAAATGGATAGTTGAATAAGAATTGAATTGAGATTTTTATTTGCAATCATAGAAAACAAGAAAGTCCAGTTGTCTTTTCAAAGAAAGCACCTTTGGGACAATCATGACCTGGATGACTGAGAACCTCCATAGACATTTGCAACCACAGGTTTTAGCAAAGATGGATAAGTGTTTCTCAACCTTAGCAACTTTAAGACATGTGAACTCCCACAATTGTCTAGCTGCTGAGATTAAAAAATTTAAATGACTGAGGCAGGTCTGGAAAGAAAGTTCTGATCCTAAAGTTCAAGACCATGGTTTGCAATCTTAAATATTATGATAGTGTGACTATTAACATTATTAATATCAAAACCTACTTATTGTATTCATCTAATTTGGCAGGTCTTTTATCACAGAATGTGTTGCCTTAGATATTAGAGAATTCCTCAAGTTAATGAGACAAAAGAAATGTATCTATTGCATTTTATGGGATTGAAATTTATAGGGAAAAATTATTCCCTAGTTTCTTGGGAAATAAAAATATGTCCATTAATATAAGCCTACATTAGTAGACATAGGCTATTATTATTCTTCATCTGTTGCCCTTATCCTTGATAATTTACAGGATTTTATAAGAAACAAACACTCTAGTCTTTACCTCCAAGAAGTTTAGAATCCAAAAATGAAAATAAGACCCACGCAGATGAGTTAGAAGAGATTAATGTGATCAAGCAGAATTGGGACACAAATAAAATAACCATGCCTTAATGCTATGAGATGAGCTGACATGAACCATTCAGAGATGTCTAGTTAAGTTTTAATCCTACATATTAAAAATCCGAATTTTTTTTAAAGTTTATCTTCATAGAGTCTATCATAGATATATATGGAAAGAAACATGAAGCATGAACTGAACATGAACATGAAGCAAGTATTTCAAGTTCCCTTTCTTTTGTGCAAATGACATTTAAAAGTCCAATTACTCACACCAATGTCCTGTTTTTAAAACAATCAATAGAAGAATTACAGCCCTCTAACTTTATATAGTTACAATCCATTTTGACTTACAAGTGTAGAAAACCATTAACAGGAGAGACATACAAAATATTGATAAAAGAATGAGTGATGTGAGGAGATATGAGAGGAAAAAGTATTTTGAGAATATCCAAGGCAACTTATGTTAAAAAATTATATATGAGGCCATGTCAAGGATAGAAAAGATGTCCATACTTGAAAAACATATGTAGTCATAAAGAGGAATTTTTTTTAAATGAAACATCACTAAACTATTGGGTTGTCAGAAGTAGAATTTTCAGAAGTATGGTTCTATTCAGGCATTTTACAGTTTAGGGAAATATGTGAGTACCAAACAGGAAGCAACATACTTGTGATGTAGTTCTTTCTAAAAAAAAGAATACATAGAGCTGTCCACACACAAAAAACCTCTCCCTACAGAGATTTCCACTGTAAATATCAGAAGGAGGGGCTCTGATAAATGTATGATCTGAAGCACAGATTAATGTACCTGCTGCCACTGATTAGCTATGCTATCTATATAGCATATGGATCATCTCTTTTGTCAAGCATTGTATATTAAGGAGGTCTGAGGATGCTGTGTCTATGTTCCACCACCTAAATATCTGCAATTTGCACACTAGAAATTTTGGAGGCTGAATGTGTAAGACAAGAAGCAAAAACATGCCCCATTTTCAATACATTTCTCTTACCCTACATAGGAAAATCCTCCACAAATTGTACACATACAGATTTTGTGATTTTGTCCATTAATATGTAGAGGTTGAGAGCTCAGAGAGGACCATGTTCACACCTTCCATCCATCCATCCATAAATTCATCTGAAAAGTGTACTTCCATTTCGTAAGAAAACTAACACGCAGGAACTTTATCTGTTTACTCTACTACAGTGTTTCTCAACCTTGACAACTTTAAGACATTTGGACTTCTAGAATTCTACAGACAGCCATCTCTTGAATGGGGAGAAACTAGAAAGGATTGTTTCTGAGATGTTTGTCACATCTGCATTTCTGCTGCAGGCTTATCTGACCATTGCCCTGGCTACAGCTCTTCCCCCATCTCCCTGCATACCATTTATATAACATTTGTTATTTTTATTTTCTTATTTTACTCTTTGCAGAGCCAGTTTGGTGTAGTGTTTAAGGCATCAGGTTAAAAACTGGGAGACTATGAGCGTCCAACCGTAGGCACAATTTCAGTGTGTGACCTGGGGCCAATCACTCTCTCTCAGCCCTAGGAAGCAGGAAAGAGCAAACCACTCCTGAAATCTTGCCAAGAAAACTGTAGGGACAAGTTTAAATCTTGCTAGAACACACACACACAAATACTCTTTCCTAATATACATTTAGCTTAGAAAGATCTAATTATTATTTAAATTACTCTCAAAATATTTTTACAAATAACTCAAGGCGGAGGACATATCCAGCACACCTACCTCCTCCTATTTCCCCCAAAACAACAACCCAGTGAGGTGGGTTGGCCTGAGTTTGAGTGATTGGCCTAAAGTCACCCAGCTGGTTTTCATGGCTAAGGTAGGACTCACTGGACCACTTTCTCAAGATGAAATGACATGAAACTCTACAAATCACAAGTGTGGGAAGGAAGATGAGAAAGAGAAAAGCCAACTTAAGTACTGTAGCAAATGTTCATAAGTCTCATGATTTCCTGAAAATAGAAAATTATTTACAAGTAGTGGAAAAAAACTGTGCCCACTCATATTGTGGTATGCCATATTAATTCTGTCTCCCTATTTCAACTGCCCAATGTACACATTTGGAATTTATATGAGGGGAAGTCGAGCTAGACCACCTGGGGGAAGATACATTAATAGCTTACATTAGGAGAGAAATGAAAGGAGAGATGTTAATTTGCAAATAATATGTAAGTCTATGAAGAAATTACAGGTTACTTTCACCATAGCTGTAGTAAATCCCAGTAACTATATGAAGATCAACATGTACAAATAGAGTGTACTATTAAATCCCACAGGGCAGAAGGGAGGAGTGGTGGGGCTGCGCACTATGAGTAATTGTATTGCTTCCCGAGTCTCATTGGAAGCTGCTGAGGACTCAGTTGAAAGAGAAGAGGAGAAAGAATGGATAAACTATTTCTGTTCTTCTCTCCACAGCTTTCATTAACAGAAACAGTACAGAAGATGCTTCCTTAGCATTTCCGGTTAGTAGGGGTGCCTGTCTTTCTGTCTCTCGCTCATGAATCTTCAGCTTGTTTGCTTCTTATTAGGAATAGCAGTACCATTGCTTGAGAAAAGTCTAAATATCCTTGTTGACAAAATATTTCCCTATCCCTTCCTGATTGTCTTCCTTCCTTCTGTGGGCCTTGAGCATCTATCCAACTCTCACTTTCAGAGATGGAATTCAAACCAGACCTGCTCACACAGACCCGCTCACACACACACACACACACACACACACACACACACACACACACACACACACACACACACACACACAGGCACACAAAGTGGAAACATTCCAATATCACAAGTCGTGAACCAAAGGATGGTAGTTGGGGGGGGGGGGGCGGCGCAGTAACAGTATTTTAATCTAGCCATTGAGGATGTTTGAAAATTGATACCTGGTTCTAATAAGCAAACAAATAGATGAATCACATCTACTGAATGAAAACCTGAAGCTATTTCAGAAAGGACAGCTTTTTCAAAGCAAGGATATTACATAAAGAAAGGCAGATTTCCTTCCAATACTTTAATTTCCAAATATCATGTTTATTTTCCTTAAAATATTATAAATAAGGCAGCTAACATCAAAGCGCATCATTTCAGTTTATTACAGGAAATTAAATGTTTAGCTTTCTTTTTTAAACCAAGGGCAAAGAATGCCAAGCAGCTTTCTCCAAGAGACAAGGCCAAGGCCGCCAGCACTTGGATTGGCAGACTGAGCTGTGAAGAGACTCTCAATAACCCTCCCTGCCACGGCTTTGCACACTGCTCTACCTTTCATGTCTGCTTCACATTTCGGGCACGCCACAAACTTTCCATTCACCATCACTTTCTCAAACAGAAGACAAGAAAAGACAGACTCTTAAATCGCAAGGCTCAGGCAGACATTGGTTTTTCATATACTGTTGCTGAAAGAGCTTATCAAACCTCAAAGCTGAACTTTAAACTGATATTCAGATTAAAGTCAGTATTACTGGGGACATTTACCTATTTGCTAATGTTTTATTTAAACAAAAGTACTCTTTAAACTTGTTCAGACATTGCAACTTATACTTCTTCCTTGATAGTATATAAGGCAAAATGCCAGGGTTCACATTAAAATAATGCAATTCTCTATACATTACAACATTTTAAAAATATATGTATGAAAAAAACTTACTGTTTTTAATAGCATATAAATTATGAAAGCAACTATAAAGTAGCCTAGTGATTCTAAGCAAAGATATTGATTGTAAAAAATCAGACATTACTAAGAATATCTTTGACTTCAATGAAACTAGGCTTTCCCGCCGCCATATATATTACATTCAGTAAGTATTCAGACCCCCTTCTTTTTGTCAATTTTGTTATGCTGCAGCCTGATTCTACAGTTGTTGAAATTCATTTTTTCCTCATTAACTCAGTACCCCATAATGACAAAGTGAAAACAGAATTTTAGAAATGTCTGTAAATGTATTAAATAGAAAAAACTGAAATATCACTTTGGCATAAGTATTCAGACCCTTCACTCAGTACTTCTTCTAAGCACCTTTGGCAGAAAATACAGCCTCAAGTCTTTTTGAGTATGACACAACAAGCTTTTCACACCTGGATTGGGGGATTTTCTGCCATTCTTCCTTGCAAATCCTCTCAAGCTCAGTCAGATTGGATGGCGACTGTCGGTGGATAGCCATTTTCAGGTCCCTTCAGAGATGTTCAGTAGGGTTCAGGTCAGTGCTCTGGCTGGGCCACTCTAGGACATTCACAGCTGTGTGCTTAGGATCATTGACATGTTGGAAAGTGAACCTTCGGTCCAGTCTGAGGTCCTGAGTGCTGTAGAACAGGTTTTCATTGAGGATATCCCTGTATTTTGTTCCATTCAGCTTTCCCACAACCTGGCCAGTCTCCCAGTCCCTGCTGCTGAAAAACACCTCCACAGCATGATGCTGCCACCACTATGCTTCACTGTTGGAATGATATGGGGCAGGTGATGAATGGTGCCTGGTTTCCCCCAGACATAACGTTTAGAATTGAGGCCAAACAGTTCAACCTTGGTTTAATCAGACTAGACAATCTTGTTCCACACAGTCTGAGAGTCCTTCGGGTGTTTTTTTTTTTTTTTGCAAACTCCAAGCAGGCTTTCATGTGTTTTGCACTGAGGAGAGGCTTCGGTCTAGTCACTCTGCCATAAAGCCCAGATCGGTGGAAGGCTGCAGTGATGGTTGTTCTTCTGGAACTCTGTCCCATCTCCACACAGCATCTCTGGAGCTCAATCACAGTGACCATTGGGTTCTTGGTCACCTCTCTTACTAAAGCCCTTCTTCTCCGATTGCTCCAATTGCTCAGTTTGACCAGGCGACCAGTTCTTGGAAGAGTCCTGCTTGTGCCAAATTTCTTCCATTTGAGAATTATGGAGGCTTCAGTGCAGCAGACATTTTATTGTAGTTTTCCCCAGATCTGTCCCTTGCAATAATCCTGTTTCTGAGCTCTACAGGCAGTTCCTTTGATCTCGTGGCTTTTGCTCTGCTACAATACAGTATGCATTGTCAGCTGTGAGGCCTTCTATAGAGAGGTGAGTGACGTTCCAAATCATGTCCAATCAACTTAATTTACCACAGGTCGACTCCAATTAAGGTGTAGAAACATGTCAGCAATGAACCAGAGAAATGGGAGGCACTGGAGCTAAATTTCAAGTGTTGTTGCAAAGGATCCGAATACTTATCCCAAGGTAAGGTTTTTTTCAGTTTTTTCTTTTTAATAAATTTACAGACACTTCTAAAATTCTGTTTTCACTTTGTCATTATGGGGTACTGAATGTAGATTAATGAGGAAAAATGAATTTCAACAACTGTAGAATCAGGCTGCAGCATAACAAAATTGATAAAAATGAAGGCGGTCTGAATACTTTCAGAATGCACTGTAATTGCTTTGCTTTCAGTTTAATATATATTTTCAGTTTAATATATATTTTTCATTTTCCCTGTAAAGTTTTATCTACAGAAAAGAACTTTTCTCAAAAATTTATAATGACTAAAATTTCATATGGAAAAGTAAAAAAAAATTAGCACAAAGATTCAAATTTAGCACAAACTTTTAAATTACCGGTAAACCCCATTTGAAATGTTGGATTTGAGCAACTCCCATTTCAAATAACCTTATTACATTTTAAAAAGCATATACACATACAAAACAACATAAACTAACAATCAAGATAAACAATAAAGAGTAAAAGAAATAAGGATGAAAGTGTGAAAAACCATAAAGAAAAAGAAAGGAAAACACAAATATATACAAAGAATGAACATTCTCTGACTTCTTCCAAGGATGTAAAGTAAACTTACTTTTAACTCTTAGTTTCAGACTATAATAAAATGTCCATATTCCTACTTTTCACAAGGCAAAAATACTCAGCCCCTTCAATCTTTTTTTCATATGACAATTTTTAATCTCCTGAGCATTTTTGCTGCCCTTCCTGGAATTTGTGAATCCTTCTTAAGGAGGGGGGGAGGTTGGTGGGGGGGGGGTTGTATGACAACTATGGAAACCTAAGAAAAGACACAACTTTTTACAGGAGGCACTATATTTGATGGAACACTGTAAATTATATCCCTTATTGTATTAGACCAGGGGTGTCAAACTCCCGGCCCACGGGCCAGACGCATCACGAGCTGCCCATGCCCACCCCCATTTTAGCAAAGGGGGAAAAAGTTGTGATGCATCATGTGATGACAACGTGACGCCGCGAGTTTGACACCCCTGTATTAGACTATTGTAACTAGTTCCTTATCCACTGATTTTTGAAGCAATTTATTGGAGATCCTGGGCAACTTCACCTGTCTGCTTATATCCTGGATTCTCCTTTAAAACCAGGTTACAGACCTCTAATAAAGTGAAACTCCAAAGTATAGCTGTGTCATTGTAAAAAATTAATAGGACACATCAGTCAATTGTTTTAACATCTAGTAGTGCATGCTGCTTAAAAGAAAATTTCAAAGATATTCTCATTTCATGCATAAAATTATTTTGTGGTTTTTTAAAAATATATTTTCATGCTCTAATGAACATTATAACCCCAACAGTCATTCTGCTCATATGTACATTTGCTAGAGACAGTATGCATAGGTATATGATTGGTGACATTTCCTTTCAAAGTAATTTAATTTTTTTAAAGGTTAAGGTGAAATTAAGATTAAGATTTCAACTTCAGTAGATCTCTTCCCATCTTTCTGTTATGGTAAAGAATATATTGTAAAGAATGGAAGAAAAGACAGCTATATGTAATCATAGAAAATTAATATACTTATTCTAAGAGCAAATAAGCCATGCCAAAGAAGACTGAAAGATCTAATATGATGTAATGCTGTGTTACTTCATGGTAGCAGAATGTTTTCTGACTAACACATTTTATTAAAAGGCATAAATATTTTGAGCTGCAGCTCACTTCATCAGATGCATATGGCTAGATTGATGGAGGAGTTAATTTAGGGGGAGTTGGGGGAGAGAAGGGAGGAGATGACAGATTGATTATCCAAATGCAGGTCCCATGTCAGACAGATTACAAATATCTTATCAATTAACCATTGTAATGTGTTAAACAAACATTATGTTTCCCAAGACCTGCTGAGATTTCTGAAACCTTTTGATGTATGTGAATTCAACAATCTCTTGCTCAATTGTGCTGTTAAAGTATAGTTTTTCCAAAATAGTTCTTTGAGATCTGCCATAGAGAGTTCTTCAGGAATGTGCTTCAGGTTGTGTTGTCATCTATATACTGTATATGTATGGGACTGTTATAGTGTCTGAGAAAGTGCACTGTTATTGCCTAGTATGGGCTATAACCTATCAATACTGTAATGCATTTGATTGGTATGAGCCATGAAAGGCAACCAGTGGTGTTTTGTTGTTCTGTTTCTGTGTCTTTCTTTCTAAGGTCCTCCCTGATTTAATCCCATCAGTTAAACATCTTTGTCAAATAGGTCAGAACAAGGCTGTGTTGCAACATGACCTTATGCCAATTTTGAGAATTTAATGCTTCACTAGAATTATCAGAAGGAACAATGTCAAAAATATATAGGATATTATTATAGATCCAACCCTCTAGTTCAAAAACAGCTTGGGATACTGGTCCTGATAATTCCATATAGGAAACAAATTGCCAGAAATTATGGAAAACTGGGTGGATTCACCAAAACTTCAATGCAAAAACTGCAGTGGAAGATTATACATTGCTGGTATTTGACTTCATTGTGATTGGCACATATACATCAAAATTCTTCTTCCAAAAGTTGGAGAAGTTATCAAAAAAAATCCTCAATTTTTTCATTTGTGGCAGTCATGAGATAAATCTATATACTCTGGCTGTAAAATTTTGGGAGAGTTAAGTAACATCACTAAACATAAAACTGAATGCTCCCCAAAGTTTACTGCTTTTATTTATAGGACAAAACCTCAAGCTTAAAAATAAAGAACTTGTTATCTTATTATTTATTTAATAATTGCCCAATATTGGAAAACTCTAGATAACATAACAGTTGAGATATGGATTAACAAAGCCTCTTCAACTGCCAGATTAGAAAAAAATCACTAACTGAAAATAATGAGAAATCAGAGGCAGCAACCTCAGTTTTATCAAATTTGGATAGATTTTATGAATTACCTTAATAGCAATAGACTATCATATGGTATACTTTGTGTACATGGTAAATTTATACATATATAAGGTTAATATAATTACCTGATATTGTTTATTAATCACAGTTCAATAAAAAAACCATTTAAAAAGATCAGAACAAATGTAACTGTATTGTAGAGTCTGGCTATAAATGACAGATGGGGGGGGGGATATTGTAGGTGGAAGTTAAAAGCAACTAAGTATTCATAGCAATCTTGTATGTTTATGTGTCCATTATATAGTTTTACAGTGACATCAAGGCAATGGATTGTTCTGTAGATAGGCCTTATAGAGATAGAGGATAGAGATAGAGATAGAGATATGATATATATAGA
Source organism: Thermophis baileyi (assembly GCA_003457575.1). Taxonomy (NCBI): domain Eukaryota; kingdom Metazoa; phylum Chordata; class Lepidosauria; order Squamata; family Dipsadidae; genus Thermophis; species Thermophis baileyi. Next base: position 565,703 of record QLTV01002703.1, on the reverse strand, counting down.
GAGGGGGGGGAGGGAGAGGAGGAGGAGGAGGAAGAAGAGGAAGAGGAGGAGGAGGAGGAGGAGGGTCCTTGGTGCTCTCTGAGCTTGTTTGTTTTCTTGCAGACGTTTCATTACCTAAACTAGGTAACATCAGTGCTAGTAACTGAGTTTACTCTCAGTTTATATTCTAGTGCAGCGGTTCTCAACCTGTGGGTCGCGAAGAAGAAGAAGAAGAAGAAGAAGAAGAAGAAGAAGAAGAAGAAGAAAGATCTAACCCATTATAAATAAAGTTGTATATTAAAATCTTCTGACTTTCTATTGCTACAATATGTCCATGGAATTTCTTTTTTTTACTCTTTGATTACTGCTTCTTAAATTATTATTAAACTAGCTGATACCCGTGCTTCGTTATGAAACTATGTGATGGGGCTTGATAAATTGACACTTAAAGCTTGAAAATTAATGAGTAGTTAAAAAAGGGACTGTATTATTTCGTTAGAGATGGTAAGCTAAGTTTCTGTTACAGATGAAGACATTATTTGCATAGCATAGACTTTAAATTCGTCCCTCAGATGAATTGCTCAGGACCTCCCTGTAAACAACATTCCTGGTTTTGCTCTCTGGCTGGAGGATGACCAGGCCGTCAGGTGAACTGACTCTGGAGCATGCCACATAGCACTGGCCATGGGAGGAACAGGCAGCTTCCTTTACTTGTGTTTTCCTAATCGCATCTGTAAATCTTTTCCTGCATTTTTTCATCTGGTCATCTGGCTAGCGTGGCTTAGCTCAACTGTTCTGTAGTAAAGCTGCTTGCTGCTGTGAAAGCAAAAGCGAAACTGAAACTCATGTGCTTGTGTTTTGCATTTGGATCAGATTTTTTTTCAGGTGGGGAGGGGGGGAGTAGAACTCCTTAGCATCGGAGCTTGTTAATATTAATATAAGAAATACTCATGCTGCGATGGTCATTTTGAAAAATCCTTTCTTAGTGAGCACGTAGAAGCCAAGAGGAACATACGTGGCAAATTTCAAGTTTGTAGGCTTTACGGTTCTGGAGATTTCGTGATTAATGTGTGAGTGGTTTTCACTTTTATATATATAGATCAAGACTAATAAACATTTACCAAAGATTTGGGAAACTACAAGAAGTTGATATGAAAGAAAAATCCAAGGATTTAAATTCTTATTTCCAAAAAGAAAATTTCAAAAATCCATTTTTTAGATAAATAAGTGGCATATGAAGTGACTGACAGTGGCCAGTTAATTGTTATGCTATGAACACAATTGTTCCAAAGTAGGTATTTGCAGACATTACAGGAGAACAGATGTGTTCTTTCCATTGGTTAATTTCTGAGCTAGCTACAGGGAATAGCTAGTATGTGTAGAGACATGCCATCAATCCAAATTTTAACTTACATTGTCACTGTTTTTAGAAAGCTGTAGAAGATACAGATTACATATGTATGCATAAATACTAGCATATATCCATTAAAGTATTTATGCAGATTTCTTGAGGCAAAAGAATTGATTAAAGCATTTAAATAAATAACTATATTCAGTGCTATCTAAATGGATGTCAACTGATTTTTAATATCGAGAAATGTAGACTGTAGTCAAGCCCCATTCAAATTAATCATACTTTTGTTTTTGGCTTTAATTCCACCAACTGATTACTGAGCTTCTGACCACTTTCCATACAGATTAATTATTCTAAAACATCAAACTCCTAACTCGGCCACTAGAAAAATGCCATCTGTCTTGTCAATATATGCAAATACTTTGCAATAATGATTTTTATGGCAGAATAATTAACTGGCAGGATTAACTGACTATGCCCAGGGTTAGAAGTTCAGCAGAGGTGGTCCTGGTTACTACTTAAATGAAGTACCAGTAAGGTTAGGCAAGCTTGGGGTGTCAGAAAAAGATTCTGAAAGAAAGCAATCACACATTGCTTCCCTATGATTGCTAAGTTGCAGAAGTCAAGCTTAACTTCAAGGAGACTTTACCCTACATAATACAAATGTTTCGTAGATCTTAGCCTGAAGGCAAATGAGCTAACAGCCACTGGTATCTTGCTGAGCCTTGAATGCCCACAGAAGACAGCCCTATGTTGATCAAAGCAAGATGCCTTAGCATATCCTATTGTTTTCTATTGTATTTAGATGTGAATCAATCAAAAAAGACAAATCATACATGACTAGAATAGTCAGAGTAAGATATTAATTCCTTTATGCACCTGACTCACCATTATTAATTAATATTACCTGTAAAAATTTAAACTATGGGTACATGCAATGTCATACATAGTTTTTATGGGCGGGAAATCCGTACATTTTTAAAAAGGTGTCCAATATAGATATTTTACATAATCACCAAAGTTTAGAATATGTATAAAGCTCATTAATAATGTACAGCATTTTTATTTGTACCTTTCGTCTCATATATTGTATCATCATCTTTTAAAATATTTTCAATCACTGCTTTAATTTTTATTTTAAATACTGCCCGCATGCAAGGTTCACACTCAGTTGCAAGTCATCTTTTCAGATGAATAGGTTATGTGAAAAAAAGATTAAGCCTAGCTGACATTCAAAACTGATCAAAGCTGCCTGCTAGATTTCCTTATTTCAAAAGTGGTACAAAGTCTAATACCAATAAGACCATTTCTGAGAGTATATAATTGACTCTAGTTGTTTGCAATGTTTTAGAATTAAGATCACAACAAAACCAAAGCCCAGAACTTCCCCTGGCCTTGATCCTTTTGTAAGTTGCTGCCTATGTTTCAAGAGTCATATGATTAGGGCATTCACAGTCTATGATTGCTGCTGAGGGAGAAGCAACTCGGAGAAAAGTGACAGCCTGAGATTTGCACTACTACCATGCTCACTTTATACTAATGTCAGATACTTCAGCGTCAAATTAGCTTTATACGACAAAGGTGCACTTTTCAAAGTGTCAACTTTCTTGATGTACTTATTATGACCTCTATGATTTTGAACCAGGTTGTTCTATTATCATCCTGTCCCATGAAAAACTATTTCAAATGTTAAATGTTCAGACATGAGACAGCTATAGCTCATAGTTAAGTTCCAGATGGAGATGGTCTTAGAGCTGGCCAGAAAATTCCCAGTATGGTAAAACAGATTATCGTATTGACCAAACAGGAAATAGAAATTGGATTACATAATTTAGCAACCAACCAAAGAATTTCCCTGGCTTTCCAGAAATGCTCTGGTGCTTGAAATGGAGAGGCAGAATGATTCTGATTTCTAATTGATCTGGTCAACCCATCTAGAAGGGATGACCTCTCATGTCTATCCAGGGAAACAAGAATGCCATTCAGGTCTGAATATTATCATAACTTGATTTGGCAAACACTTTCTTTGGTCCCTTCTTATGCTTCAGTTTTGATTCTTATCCTCTAGGACAGCGGTTCTCAACCTGTGGGTCGCGACCCCTTTGGGGGTCGAACGACCATTTCACAGGGGTCGCCGCGCGCGTTAGCCCGCCATTTTGGTGCCACCGTCACTGCAGGAGTGAAAAAGTCCCGGTTCGGCCATGCCTGCGGGTCGCCGGACAGCTGGTAGCCTGGACGCCGCCATTTGGGTTCTTCTACCCTCTGCGCATGCGCAGAATGCTTTGCGCATGCGCAGAGGGTAAAAGAACCCAAATGGCGGCGTCCGGGCGAAGTCTCCCGATTCTGTCGCTACCGGCTGTCCGGCGCCCTGGCCCCCCCCCGTTGTCCCCCCCACCCCGGGGGGGGGGGGGGGCGGGGGGGGGGGGGGGACCGGGGGGGGCGGGGGGGCCCGGGGGGGTCGCGGCATTAGAAAGGTTGAGAACCACTGCTCTAGGATTTCTCACTGAGAACCTTATGAATTACAGAAATTAGTTCTTAAATGCTACAAGGAAATATTTGTTTCACAATTTGGATGTTTAGTCTTTTCTCCTTTTTGGATAAGAAGCCAGTTTTCATCTTTTTTTTTTTGTTTTCTTCTTGTTGTCTCCTATCAAGCTTTGATTGATTGATTGATTGATTGATTGATTGATTGATTGATTGATTTTTCACATTTCTGAACCTCCATCTCCCTCAGTGAGAGACTTGGGAGGTTTTCAACAATTAAAATATAAAAACAGTATATAAATATTAAAAAAGATATAGACTTTATTTATAAAACTAATAATTTGCAGCATGATTCAGAAGCCACTATCTTTGTAATGAACTCAGAAGCTGGCACTGTTTTTGCTCAATCAAAACTTCATTCAAAAAGGAGTTATGGACATGATTTTCTGACAGGGTCAGTTATAAAGTTATTGTAACACCTCCTCAAAATTCTTCTCCAGTGTTCAGATTCCCAGCCTGGACATTAGACAAGTGGACTGTCCTGAAACTACTGTGGAATCTTTCTGGAATTTACTGTATATCAAAGGCTCCAAGTTAGCCCTTCATTTCAACCCTCTCTCTTTCTCATAGATTGTAGTGTAGTAATAGGATTGTTCCAGGGGATAGTAACTCCACAACTTGATTGCAAAGTGACAAAAAGTCACTTTGCTCTGGTCTCTCCCACTTCCAAATGAATTGCTAACATTTCTCTGAGTTCAAATTCTATAGTGACATTTAACTACTGGAGCTAAACATACTGTATAATGGTCAAAGAGATCTTTCATTCAATTTTCTCTTCTGGTCATTACCCCTCCCACTTTCCAATTTTGTTACAGCACTGCTGCATAAACTTTTATAGTCTCTGTTGGGGAGGGGGGAAACACTTCAAAAAGGTATTTAAAGGAAAAGTAACAAACACTTCTGCAGACATAATTGTAATTAAAATACTCATTTCCATCTTCATTTAATTTTAAGTACATAATGGAAATACGCATGAGCTTGATATGAAACATCTGGACAGCATGAATTGAAGAGAAAACTGAAACTTTACATAAAGGTAATGATTCAAAAGTCAACCGGCCTGTGGGGTGCTTAGATCGGGCACCCTGGAAACCGCAAAGAACCAGCCTGTGGTGCCTCTGCCAGCAAAAATGGGAGGGCCGTGTGTGTCCCTCCCAGGCTCCATTTTCAGCCGAGACGGCCCCCTGCAGCCCTCTGCCAGCAAAAATGGAAAACTCTGTCTGTTTTCACTGACAGAGGGATGCAGGAGACCGTCCTGGCTGAAAACGGAGCCAGGGAGGGTCGCTCACGGCGCTCCCGAGCTCCGTTTTCACTGGCAGAGGGCTGCAGGAGGCTGTCGCAGCCAAAAACAGGGCTCCGTTTTCGCTGGCAAAGGGCTAGCAAAACAAACTAAAAGCAAAACAAAACAAAAGGCGAGTTTCCCCTTTTGCATTTGAGCATCCAAGAAGGGACAGGAAAGAGAAAGGGAAAGAGGAAAGGAAGAAAAAGAAGGAAAGATGGGAAGAGAGCAAGGAAGGAAAAAGAAGGAAAGAGGGGAAGGAAGAAGAAATATTGAAGAGGGAAGACAAAGAAGGAAAGATGGGAAGAGAGCAAGGAAGGACAAAGAAGGAAAGAGGGGAAGGAAGAAGAAAGAAAGGAAAATGAAGAGGGAAGGAAAAATAAAAAAGGAAGGAAGGAAGGAAGGAGATTATAATGAGAGGGAGTGAGGGTCTGAGGGAAGTTCTGCCTTAGCACTTGGCCACCAGCAGCCCTGCTGCCTTTTCACCATCCCCTTGTCTCTTCCTCCTGACCTCTCCTGGTGGTCTCCCATCCTATCGCTGACAAAGCTGGGTCTCCTTGCATGGAGAGGGAGTGGGCCTCCCTCTGACCCACACACTTTGCCCTCCTGCACATACCATGAACAACCTGGCCAAGGAGAGCGAGCACAGCAGCAGCAGTCTCAAGGAGGAGGTAAGTGCAGGCAGGCAGGAAGCGGGGCTAGGCTGGGCTGTGGGGTCCAGTGCCCTAGGAGCTCGAGGGCCAGGCTGGGTGCTTGACCTCCTCTGCCTAGGGCTCTAGACATCCTCCACCGCTGTCCAGGGGCCCTCCACGTGGCCTGAGAGGGACAGCAAGGCTACTCTGGAGGACAATGGTTTTGCACTTTCGCCTTCCTCCGCTGGAGACAATGGTTCCCCCCAGCACCGCCCGGGCCACCAAAGGTGCCCCCGACACAAGTGACATAAAGCTGGCCACACCCACCCTGGCCATGGCCACCCCAGCCATGCCCCTGGCCACACACCCCTGCCCCCCAAGATCAAACATAACCCTGATGCGGCCCTCAATGAAATCGAGTTTGACACCCCTGATCTAATGGGACCGAGGAAGCTGGCCTCTTCTGTCACAGTGCTTTAGAACATCATATCCCCCAAAGTTAATTTGGCCCTGACCCTTATTAGTGATTCTAAAGCTTTGAAAACTTGGATGGTTCTCTGGGTATGTAGCATGGGTAAGCTTCACATTGTGGTTTTTTATGACATGTGTCAGGGTTCCAAGTAACACCCCCAACGCAATAAGACTCCGAGGCTTGAGTTTCCTCAAAGTTCCATTTTATTAGAGATGTCATATTGGCACATCTGGGAAAACCCGAATCTGAAAGTTTCCAGGTTTTCTCCACCCAAAAGAAAATCCAAGCCCCTGTCCCAACACCCACATGTCCATCACATGATCCAATCAGGCACCGTCCAAAGCTGGAGATGCCTCCCAGTCACCTCATCACAGCTGCAGGGCAAGATGGCCTTGACTTTCTGAAAAGAATGTTATTTTGACTATATCTCACTCACACTCCATACAATCCCCCCTCCCATTTTCCCACAGAGAAAAATGTGGCAGGCCTGAAGGCACAAAGGTAAAAGATGGCTTCCAGGTCTGACAACATGACTGTAGTTTGAGTTTGATCACTCTCAGGTGCCATTAATATTGGGCCATTGCTTGTTGTTATTTTCATTTTTGGTTATTAGTTTTATTATTTTTATTTTTCTGTTAGCCAGAATCAGTACTGTGAGATTGGTATTTATATAAATCTATTGAATAAATAAATAACAGGCTGAACTTTTAAGAAATGTGTCCAGCAATAGATTGTTTGAGCTGTTGATCCCCAGGTGGCAAGAAATAGTTTTGGAATCTCTTTGTTGCCATCTAGTTGTGTAGCCATGATACCACCATTGTATAAGTGCCGGAATTTTAAAAAATAGCTTTGGAGATCAGTGTAAGAGCTTTAAATTACTCTAAGAATATAATGTGAGGGAAGGTAGTAAAGAACTAGTGACCACTGGAAATCCCCAGCCAGGTAGGCTACAGAAATATAAGGTACAAGTGCTTTCCAATTACATATCTTAAGCCAGGGATATGTTTTGCTTTCTCTAGATGAACTGGTAGACCAAGACTAAAGGATAGTGCTGGAAGTCACCTTCTGAGAATGAAAAGAAAAAAAAAAACAAAAAAAAAAAAAAAAAGTAGCTGCAGGAGCCATGGTCTGCCTCTCACACAACCAAAAGTATATTTTAGGATAGGAATCCACTCCAGGACCAATGATGGAAGCCAATGATCCCATAGAAAACTGGCGGAACCAACTGAAACCATAGGTTCAATGAAATCTGTCATTTCAGGCCACTTCCCCTATCAACACACCCTATTTTACATATAGCATCTGAAGTGTAAAGATAAATGGAGCCCTACATTTTGTTCTTAAGTTGTCTTATATAGTCAGCAGTTAACAGAATCTGGGTATCTTGTGTTCTTCCAATGTCTGAACAGCTAACATGTAGAACAGTGGCCCCCAACCTTTTGGGCACTAGGGACCGGTTCTGTGGAGAGAGATTTTTCCACAGACTAGAGGGGGCATGGTTTTGTTTGCTGCCTATATCCTGCAGGTGGGGCTTCGCTTGTTTGCATGGCCCAGTTTCTGGCATACCGCGGACTGGTGCTGATACATGTACTGGGGGTTGGGGGCCCCTGATGTAGAAAATGAGGCTGAAATGTTTCAGTAGACAAGACAAGAAACAATGGAAGAAGTTCTCATTTGGACATCATGCAACATTTCCTAATGGTAGGAGCTATTCAGTGATGGAATAAATTTTCTTTGGAAGCACTAGTTTCTCCCTAGAGGTGTTTAAACTAAAGCTGGATAACCATCTGTTGGGAACGAGATGTAGTAGTAGATTCCCACATGAAGCAGATGGTTGGACGAGATGATATCCAAGTCTCTTCCAACAATAATTCAATGATTCTGTTTTTGCCAACTACAATTAAATCGCTATCTTTATAAAATCCTTTGGTTTCCAACATCTACTAAACAATTTTACCATAATGATTGAAATGTGAATGATAATGGATTGGAGGAAGCAAGTTAGGAAGCAAATGAGAGGGAGGGTTCCATTTTCTCCAAAATTCTACAGAGAGTATTAATCCACATTTATCAGAGTGGCAAAGGAGGATCCCATCAACACCACTTTAATCTATAAAGAACCCAATGCTGTCAATTTCTACTTATTAAATATTATGAATTCCTACTAATGTAAATTAATTAGCTGAAAAGCAACAAAAGGATTTCTTTGAAAACTAATTTCATAAGTGGAAAGAGGTCCTCAATTTATACCTGCAGCAGTTAAAGTTGGCCAAATCTTGTAGCCAAATGGTATACACAGCACAATTGGCTCCACACAAAACCCGTCTGGAATCTTTTTTGTCACAAATGCATTGAATCAAGGCTAAATAATGTTAAGCTCAATCAATGGGTAAGAATATTTTACTTCTTCCTAAAATTAATTTCTATTTGCAGGGTTTAGCCCAACTATTTTTTACAAATTATCCTTATTTTGGAAGTTCATGCCAGAAAAGAAACTGCTCAGTATATCTCTGCAGATGCTGTAGCCATAGTGATTTGTGATCCTGCTAAGCAGGATCTTAGATGGAGGATCTTCAACAGAGACCATCAATCTAACTGGAGCAGGATAACAAGATCACACTGTTTAGGCACACAGATTTTCAGCCAAAGGTCAACTAGTATTTAAATCAATTAACTGTACCAAAATATTACCAGATAAAATGACATTTCAACAATCTCTATTCAGCAGTCCCCTAAGGAAAATGCTATTTTTATAGAAGCCATGTCCCTGTGGCTCTGAGGCAAATGAAACAGTGGCCCATATTCTACTATACTACTGTATATACTATAAGTATATGACTTGAAATATATATATCTCTCTCTAATGAGATATCCAGGCCAGCCTGACACATTTTGCTTATTTTTAGCTGACCAACATGATGAAATCACCTTGAAAGTTGCTATCTTTGGAATTCATGCCACACTCAGTGGGTATTGGTCATTAACAATATAATTTGTGCTTAGCTCAATATATTCCTCTGCTAGTAATATCTAGAATATTTATTTACTTTCATTTTTTATATTGTCAGTGACTAAAATAACATTTGTGTTAACTTTTTATTTGGGATGGAAGACTTGCAAATTCTAAGCAGAGAAGTGAAAAAAGATGCTACCAAGAAAATTATCTAGCCATGTTGGCATTAGATGCAAAGAGTGGCCTAAACAATACTACTGTTCATTGATGGACTCAATTGCGTTATCTTCTTAGATACTCTTAGTTTGCTCCTTGAAACCATCTCCAGATTTTGAATCTGCCAGACATTTTTTGTTTAGGTCAACCTTGTACCAGTAATTTTATTACTGAAAATGGTACACTTCATCAGAGAATACGTAAAATTAAAATATGTTGTTCTAATTTTAGAGTTGTTGGTAATTCTTTGCCCATTCTGAGTCACATCAATTATTAGAGAGCTCTTAATTATTTCTAAAACAATGAATAATTCTGCAAATGCCTCCACAGAATTCCAAAGCATGAATGAGCAAGCTAAAAATCTTAGATGTTTGAGAAACTCTGGTTCTTGTGGTCTTGCAAATATGTGAAAATATATTGCACAAACGTAACAATGACAATGCAGAAAATATTTAAGATACAAATATTAATGAAACCTGAAGCTTTTCTTTTAGGTATGCTGGACAAGCCAATTGAAAAACAATTTGGGGTGCTACTCTTTCACATGGTTGATGGCTGTGAGGATTGTACTTGCCAAGCAGTGGAAAGAAAAAGGAATGCCGATTGTTTAAGAATGGATTTTAAAATTGACTGAATTAGCAGAGATGGTGAAATGAACTGCTTTGATCAGAGATAATAGACTAGACAGCTTTATAAGAGACTGGAAACCATTTGTGAACTTTCTATGTGCCAAATACAATAACAGATGGTTATATATATATTTTTTTTATAAATAATAATATAAAAGGGGAGGAGAATTTACTATTTCTTCTTCTTCTTCTTCTTTTTTTAAGCATCCAGCTGGGGTGGATTCTATATGTTAAATTTATTTGGTATTTGTATCACCTTTTTCTCCTTTTTGTACACCTTTTTTTCTTTTTTGTTGTTAGTGCTGGACATATGTTTTTGTTTTGTTTTGTTTTGTTTGTTTGTTTTTATGTTACCTTTTATGATAAAACAAAATAAATATATTTAAACAGATAAACTCTGGTTCTTAAATCTTTCTACTTCAAGGGCTGACTAGTTATTCTCTGTTTTCCTTTTCTTAACCAATTAACTAATCACTGAATACTTTAAAAAGTGAACTTCTTATCTCATGATTGTTAACATTAATACTTCAGTGGTTACTAATATATTTCCAAATTTAAGATCAGGAACACAGGCTCAAAGTATGCATTACAATTCATATGTATCATCTTGGAGCCCCAAAGGAGCTTGAGGTTGACAGTTCAAGTGCACGTTTCAAGATCCTTCCCACCCACCCCCTTCTATGGCTGCAATAAATTGCTTATTTTTCATAATCCAGGTGGTGATAATATTGTGAATGGTATGTTGTGCATCCTGCTTTAGAATTAGAAATGAGGGAACCACTATTGCCAAGAAGCATGAAGAGTGTTATTTGCCTGAAACTTCATCAAAGTGAAGTCCTCCTTTGGAACATCATTCAGCAACACTTTAAGTTTGAATTACTATAATGACTGGAGTTTGGATTCAATGGTCTAAATGGCTCCTCCCAATTCTATACTTTTACTATTCTAAATCTGAATTGTCCTATTTATGTAACTTCAGGCTATAATCTTGTATCCATCTATTAGAAAGCAGATACTGAGTACTTCTGACATATAAAGGGTTTCATTGTCAATTAAACACTCACCTATGTGAACAGGAATCTAATGTCTTACTTTTTCTTTTAAAAAATGAGCTATTAGCTAAATAAATTTGGAAGTAATAACTAAAATTAACTCTATTTGTGGATCATTAAACTTAAATTCATACCAATTTGCTGACTGGGTGTCATTCTGATTGATATGGAGCAGAAAATTGACTTATAAATAGAAACTGCTATTCCTGCTAGGAATGATATAAATCTGTAAATTTCATAGTCTTGAAGATCATGACTCTGGCAAATAAAATATTTAAAATGTTGAGTTATATAAAGTAGTTGAAGAGATGTGATTATCAGCAAACTTAAATATGTATTAAGAATTCTTAGGCCATGCAAAACAGTGTCATTTCACTCAGGGAAGCCACCTCCCTCCCCATTGCTGGAGCAATCCATTTCCAAGGTAGTGCCTCGACTACAAGAGCAAGTTGCTTCATTTCACCTCAAAAGAGTTATATTAAAATGCACTTCAAAGTTGAAATCAAAGCCAACCACTTCAAGGTTTCACATAAACCTATGAATCAGTGAAGTGTTTTGAATGCAGCATGAGAAAGTATCGATTCTACTTTGATAATAAATATACAATTCTCATTACATCTTTTCTGCTCAGACACTGGCATGCTTAAATATTTACATTCTAAATGCAGTAATAGTGTATTAGGTTATTGTTTGTACCTGTAAAAAGATCTGCCATCTTTCAAATAAATATAAAGAAAATCATACATGGAGTTTTTGTCTTTTCCAACGTGATGATTTCTCAAAATCAATCACAATATATTATTTATTCGTGATTATATGGTTCACTTCTAACTGATTATAACTTTTTTGTAATACTTTGTCATCTGTTATATGATTCTAAAAATTCTTGGTTGCAAGATATTGTAGAAAAAGTATTAAGGTGAATCTTCTGATTTACTAAATAGAAATGTGTTATTTATTCAAACAAGTCTCAAATCCTGAATGAAATCAGGGATTTGTGAGCTATCCAAAATGATAGAGAGATCCTCTGAAACACTCCAAGTAAAATCCTTAGTAGTTCTTAGTAGTTCAAACCTGAAATATAGTTAGTGCGTCTATAAACATTAAATTTCTCCAAGAATGGGAAAATGATGGAGACAGTGGAAAAAGTATAATTTTGTGACTGATATACAGTATTTAGTTCTGAATCACAGGAAGTAGCTTTACCAGGGTTTCTTGACCATGGTGATCTGAAAAAGGATGTTGACATGTTTCAAAGGCGCATTCCAGTGTTCAGCTCCCTTTGGTGGACATTTTATCTCGGAAAAGGAATCTTTACTAAGCTTTGTGGCATCTGTAGGGCTTGAGAAGATATAATTCTAAGTACTTAGAAAATGTTAGATGTTCTGCTGCTTCTGCTAATCTATCTTTTTCATCAATAATTCATCTCTGTTCTTTTTTTTTTTAATTTAGGCGAATTTGTAGATTGAATCCAAGATGCTCCACAGCTTTGTGCTTTACTCTCTTCATCCAGGTTCTGAAAGGCTGCAGGATCCTAGCTTACAGACATTTTTATCATACAAAACAGGGCCTCCCCCACCCAAGCCACCCAGTGACCCACTTAATGACCTGCACAATCTACTTATTGATCACATCAAGGACAGCAGCAATGAGGAGTGTCATTAACCAAGGTTGGCACCTCACTTAATGACTGTCACAACTTGTGATCATAATGGACAGGCTCCATTATGGCCATAACTCAAGTAGATGTCTGGGTCTGTTGTGGGCAGTCTCCTTCTTATTAAGAAGTGAAACCAACTAAACAATTGCAAGACTAAATGAACTGCATCATAGTTGCTACTCACTGTATTCTGTATTGCCCAAAGTGACAAAGATAGCAGTAATGAAACTTTTGCTTAACTAACTGCTGAAGCCCCATCTATTTTTGTTGGAGTACATAAGAAGTTATTTACCTGAGACTATATAGAACACTTTGGCCACCAAATGAGAAGAGAAGACTCATTGGAAAAGACCTCAATGTTGGGAAAGATTGAAGGCAAAAGGAGAAGCAGAGGATGAGATTGTTAGAAAGTGTCACTGATGCATTGTGCATGGATTTGGGCAGACTCCGGGAGACAGTAAGAGGACAGGGGCGCTTGGCGTGCTGTGATCCATGGGGTCATGAAGAGTTGGGCACAACTTAGTGACTGAACAACAACAACATACAGAACAGCCATTTGCTAGCCTTAGAAAACACTTTTTTGTAGGTAATATTAGCGATCAATCTCACACTTTGGTGTAAGGTATATTTAAAAGGTGTAATTGTTCCCAATATTATTAATTATTCCAAAGTAGTATTCCAATACAGTCAGATGAGACTTGCTCCAAGTAGTTACTTCTGCAGATGGAGCTGCTTCTGCCAGAAGATTAAAGATAAATACCGTACTTCCTGCATCCCTTTGCTTTGACTCTCTGAAAATTGGGGAAACCTTTAGAAATATTTTCCTGTGGGCAAACACAAGCCAGTTCTACTTATATTTGTGTTGTATTTCACTCAGTGTTCTTTTTCAATTAACAAAAAATCCAGTAAAGATTATGTGGTAGTATGTATCCCATACTAAGGAATTTAAAGATCAGGCTGGCTTTGCCACCTAACTGTCCTTCATTAAATAATGAAATTTACCACGTGGTTTCATGATATGAAACAAAAGAAAAACAAGGTCAAACAGAAGGAAAACAAGGTCATTTATTTACCTTCCATTTTTCTCTTCTCATTAAGTATACAACCAACCTTTCACTTTCAATGTGCCTCCTCTGAATTGAATTTATGAGTACATATTTATATTCATAAAGGTTATATGAAAGTCAGCATTTGAAACGTAAAGCTGTAAGTATTTATGTTAAGATCTAATCAAAAGGTACTTCTAAAGAAAATATCCCAGGACAGCCAAACTACCTAGGAAACACAAACTACTACATCCATTTTCCCTTTGCTTTGAAGACCTAGGTGTGAGTAGATGTTTATGCTTAAATGTCAATGCTATTAATATAAAAAGCTATTAAAGTATGTTATGATATACAAAGACCTTAGCCATGCAATTATTTTATAGCTTATTAACTCTCTTTGTACATGTGGAGACCTGGAGAAGGTGACTGAAAGTTCCTTCCTTGAATAGTCCCCATGAGTTCTGCTGCTTTTTTAAGCTCAACATTGCAGTGAACTTTGTATTGTCTAACACTCCAGCAGCTCTTCTTCCTACAAGAAAAAGCATAAGTGGAGAAATGGAACAAGGGTAGTTCTTTATTCTAAAAACCATATATGGCCAATGTCAGCATCTATTTGGATCTCTACCAAGTTTCAGCTAATTGAAAGGAACAGTATTTTATGAACCAAAGAATTCCAATCATTCATTTTAACAGGATTATTCTTGACCACCAGGGCTATCATTTTAGATGAGGCTGGGGAGATAATTCCCATGATGCTAATTCCCAGCATCACCATGTCAGTTGAGAGGAGATGCCTGTCCCATGTAATTTGTCAAGAGGGAATTTCAGTAGCTATGCACCCCTTTATCCAGAGCCCCCAGACAGGCAATGATACTTCCTTAGTGATGGAAGTGGCTTCACACATTTGTAAACTCTCTTCTAAGCTTTCCCCCACAAATCCTTAGAGGTGAGTTATGTGGAATATTTGGATTTCTGCTCTAAAAGCAATTCCTGTAGATGACACTGATATCTGACATAATTAGGGCCAAACTCATCTCAGACCTAATTTGAGAAAGTGTTTTAGGATGTTTAGACTCTCTGTATGTATGTAGATTTATATATCTCCAAAGCATTTCTATTAACATATTGAAACACAATTTACAAAATATTATCTTCTCAGCAAGGTAATTTTGTCTCAACAGTGAAGAGAGGAAGAGGGAAATTAGCATAAACTTGCAAATGCCAGGCAGGCAAAACATAAGTTTTGCACTTAAAATAAATTATCATCAGCACATAACAAGCATAAATAGTTCTCTAGATAGTAAAAATCACAGAAGTTCTCAAGCGAGCTCAGTTTTTTTCTGGCTATTATTCTCTCATATTTTTTTCTCTTTCCCTCTCACAGATATATTTCTAAAGTGAAGAGTAAAAATTTGCCATTTTATTTCTGCAGATTTTTCCACTTTTATGTCCATGAACTTGCAAAAATCTTAAATGTCCTTGTTTCTAGAAATCCTGGACACATACTGAAGAGACATCAAAATGCATGACAAAAATTAGTCCAATTTTAATGTTCTGTTTATTACTATTAATGGAACACAAGCCTGAATACACTTTGGAAAGTTCATAAATATTCTTAATCCTACATAAAACTTCCACAAGAGTTTTCTTGAAGCAATGTATAGTCAAAATTTACTAATTACTAATATTCAAAAGGTAATAAAACTTTGCTTTAAACTACACTCTCAGCTCCTATGTCAAAAATTCCATAATCTAAGCAAATCCAGTGAAAAATAAAAAAGGGCTGTCCAATTGAAGTGTGTTTCTGGTAAGATCTGCAAATGTATATTATGAAAGTGCAGCATAGAATCTATGGGTATAAGTGTCCCTGCAAATAATCTGAAAACAAGTGGTGGAAGCCTTTATATAATATAGGCAGCATTTTGAATTTAGCCTAGAAATCAATTATTACATACTATAGCCATTTCAATAGATTGACATGGCACCCCCTCTAGTTGAAGTTTATAGACTCTCTTCAAGCATCATCCAACAAGGAACACATTATAGTAATCCAACTTTGAAGCTATCAATCCATGTGTTATTACTACCAGATGTCAGGAATGGGCTCAGTGGATTTATCAGTCAAGCTCCTCTGTCCTATCACTACAGAATAAAGTGATAATCCATCATCAATACCAGATGCAAGAGAAACATCATACTGCAAATATGATCTTTAAAGGGAAATATAATTCCACCCAACCAACAACTTTGCCTTGTTCAGTTTTAGGTGACATTTGTTCTCCAACATTGTCAGCCTTACTAGATAGACTAAACCAGGAAATCAATTCCACTGGAATACTAAAACTTCTTTTATTGAGATTAGCCATAATAACAGAATCTTACAAATCAGTTCTGCTATACTACCTCCTTCTTCTTATAGTTTAGTGAATTAGGGAAGTATCTACATGATTCCAAATGTTATCTAGTTCTGGACTTTCAAAATTCAAACCTTTTTGCTAAGACAATGGTTCCTGCATATCTGTATAAAGGTCATCTTCCTTACTCTCTACTCACATCCAGTATCTTGCAACTTGGAGATGTGCAGAGGCTTTCAAAACATCCACCCTAAACTTGGAGAAAAGAAATGCAACTAGGTATTTTCAACATATAGTACTAGTGTTGTGAATTTGTTCTGTTCCTGTTCCTTCCTAGCAATGTCATATAGATGTTAAGAAACATGAGAAATAAGATAGAACTTTAAAAGACTTCCATGCACAATTCCAAAGGGGGAAGCAGAACTCTCCCAATGCCATGTTCTGACAGGAAAGATAGATGCGAAAGCACCACAAGGCAGTCCTATGGTCAGCAGTATCAGAAGCTACAGAGAATTAGAAGACACATATTTTCTTTCAGAATACTATTAAAGCTATCATTTTAATTATTTTATTTTTAGATCAAATTATCAGCTGACAAATTTGAACACAGGTCTGACATCCCCTAAAAAAAGAAATTGTCAAAAACTTCCAGAAAGCATTTAGGAGTTTGTTGGTGTACACACAATATATATGCATAAACTCCCCTTACCCATGTCCTCCCTCTATATTTTCCCCCTTTTCTTCCTCTTATAGATAGAAGATGGATTAGTTCAGCACAAGAGACTATCGAGGAATAATAGCATACCACAGGAGGCAGAGATGAAGGAGAAAGCAAATGTGTGGAGGAAGGGTGCAGTGTGCTTAGACATCTCTTAGGAGCCAGTTCACTAGAGAGTGTAGGAAAGCTGTGTGGGAAGCAGAAGAATGATTTTGAACAAAAATGTAAGAGTTCTTTGTGGAAATATGTTGACCTTTAGGAGGATTTCCATGGCATGTTACTGTTCCCCACAGAGGTGGTCTGTTCAATACAAGGCTCTCTAAATAAGTATGATATTCTTTGGAGACCATCAATAGAAAATATTGTGTATGATTCCAAAAAGTGACAACAATTAATCAATGGGATATCTTGCCTCCTCTTGTGGATATACCATCACTGGAGGTTTTCAAAAATAGACTAGCAACCATTTGTCCAGGATGGTATAAGGTCTCCTGTCTTGAGCAGGAGATTGGACTAGAAGACCACTGAGGTCTCTTCTAGCCCTAGGGTTCTATGTTCTACGTTCTGTTAGGACCTCTTTGATATTTCTTCAGTAAATGTTTTGGAAAAATCAATGGATTTACCAGACAGGGAATAATGCTACTTACAACAATATCAATTTTCATGTTGCTAAAATGTGTATATTCTTTATTAGTATGCCACCCATTTCCATCTGAGTAACTAGCAAGCATTTTTAAAAAACCTCAATAAAAATAGATAAACCCACTGAAATCATTATCATCTCAACCATTTCATAAGGGATTTCCACTAACGCATTCCAACATTCAAAGCAAGTCTTCCTCCTAGGTTAAGTGGAAAAGCCAGGTCTTAGTTGCTCCCTTGAAACCCAGTCGTGAAAAGGTCAACCAGACCTCCAAAGAGAAAGAATTCCGAAACATGGGAACACCAGCATTAAATAATTATTTCCTAGTGCTAGATTGAATTCCCAGAGATACAGGATCTACAGGGAACTGAGCTCATTCAATCTAGAAAGTATGAGAAAAGGCAGTTCAACAGATCCAGAACCATGTAGGCAGTGGTGGGATTCAAATAATTTAACAACCGGTTCTCTGCTGGGTAGGCATGGCTGGGTGGGCATGTGACTGGGTGGGCATGGCCAATTTGACGTCACTCACCACGCCTGGCCCCGCCGCCTTTTGCTGGTCCAAGCTAAGAAACTTGAGTTTACTTCATGAACTCTGCTGCCTTTCCATCCTTGCTCCCTCTCCCACCCGTTAAATTTCTCATCCTCCCCCAGGCTCTAGGCCCGATTTAGTGAGACAAAGCAGACACGCCTGGTGGGAAGGGGAGAGCTGGTTTTTTTGGCTCAGGATTAGCCGCATTGGAGGTTTCATTAAAAGTCCTTTTTAAAAAGTGCAGCCGCGGAGCCCTTCTCGGGGAGCAAAGCCTGGCTTCGACAAACTGATCTGTCCCAAAGGCAAGCTCCAGAGTTTCCACACACCTCTGCCGGCCCGAGTGCCCTGCCCTTCAGATGGCCCAATGGGGCCAGCGCCCGGTGGCGGCGGCACTCTGGGCGGGCGGACGGGCGGATGTGCACACACGCATCACAGCAGAGCAGCAGTCTCAGCCCCAGTACGGCAGTCTCCCAGAAGCGGCATGTTTCCCTGTCACGGCCTGAATGTGGTACCCGAGGCAGAGGAGAAGGTGAGCAGGCGGGCGGCATACAGGTGGAGGCCCCACAGGAGGCGAGAGGCAGGAACTGGCACATCCCCCCAAGCTGAGGCGGAGGGCAAGCAGGTGGCATGTGGGCGGAAGGATGATGACAGCCAGGCCCAAAAGGCAGCCAAGCCTCGCCGTGTCACCCTGAGGTGGCTCTTCAGCCGAGCGCCTTACCTTCATGGGCAGCTGCGGTGAGCAGAGTGGGTGAGGCGTGGAGATCAGCTGGGCCACGTGGCCGGCATGGTAGGCCACGGCGAAGGCAGGCAAGCGGGCGAGGCACAGAGATCAGCTGGGCCGCGGGGACCACATGGTCTGGGCAAGCAAGCAAGCAAAAGAGCTGGTCCGTGGGCATGACTCTAGGCCAAGGCGGGCGAGGCAAGATAAGGAGTGACTGGGAGGGGAGGGGCGGAGAGAGGCGGGGCCAGCTAGTGGTGTGATTTGCCTGTTCTCCAAACTGTGCAAAATCTGAACAACCAGTTCGCCTGAACTGGTGTGAACCGGCTGAAGCCCACCTCTGCATATAGGGCCTTAAAGGTGACAATCAGCAACTTGAATCAATTAAGTTCTTGAAGAACTGATATCACCTCGATAGAACAAAAACGCCCATCATGGCCCAGGCAATTACATTTTTTACTAGCTAGTAATTTTCAAATGCTTTCCAAAGGCAGTCTGATGTAACACATATTACAGAAATCCAAGGGGAATGTGATTAGAGTATGAGTGACTACAAATGAGGCCTTCTGATCAGTAGTGGGTTCTAAAACCCTTTGCTACTGGTTTGCTCGTGCGTGCGTGCGACGCTTCTGCGCATGCGCAGAAGCGTCCCAGGTGGGTGGGCAGAGCCTCCCGCCGCCAGCGCTACCAGTTCTTAGAACCGGACCGAACCGGGAGCAACCCACCGCCGCTTCTGATCCAGAAATGGCCATACAGTAACTAGTGCATAAGATGTGAATGTGTAGAAGGCTTCTTGGCTACAGCTACCAGTTCCTGCTTCAGCAGGAGCTGTGAATCCAGAAAGACTTCACTAGAGTCATGTGGTCCATGAAACCTAAACCACTCTGCAAGAATTAATTTGAGTTCTCCCGATCCAGCCCTTGAAGTCTCAAAATACTAGGTTAGTTTTCTATTTCATCACTTATTCGGCAATGGATTAAGATATATAACTGGATAATCATTACCATCTCCTCAACTGGAACTGATCCCTTAAGAAAGAGAAAAATATTGAAAAACTGAGCCATCTAATCCAATCCTCTCAGAAGGGGTTCAGAAGGGCATCACAGTCAATGGTATGAAAAACCACTGAGGAAGACCAGACTGGTTGCACGCTTCTGGTCCCAGTCTTTCCAAAGATCATCAACAAGTACAACTGATGTAGTTTACTTCCTGAATCCGACTGCATGGAGCCAGATAATTTGCTGCTTTTAGGGCTGTTTGAAGTTGCAGCATCACCACTTTCTCTTATCTCCTTCGTCCAAAAGGGAAGGTTAGAAACTGGTCTAAAGTTGTCCCAAAATAGTTGGATCAAGCAGGAGGCCTCTCCTATGGCCTCTTTCAGAGGAGACTCACTACTCCTTGGATTCAACCACTTGTGTCATTATGGGATCCCTTAAGCAGACATTCAGGATAGGGAGTAGCTGAGAAGTGACAGAGCTGATACTATAAAAAGCCATATTAGCTTCACCAGGATTTGGAGACTCAAACCAGTTAGGGTCCAACTCAGCTCAGATCTGGGATAACAGTGTTACCTGTTGAATGTCACAAGAATTCTTCCCAACAGTGCTTCAAGTACCTGGTGATTCCTTGGGACAAAACAAGTCACCTTAAAAAGGCAGCATTAATTAAACTTAATAAGAGCAGCAAAGGGGATTTTTTTATTTCTTTTTTGCTGCTGTGGCGAGATTACATATGTTCAAACATTATTTCTTCCCAATATCCAATCGTATTCGAGATAGATCTTTCTCCAATGGCATTCTACACATCTCCTTTGCCTCTTCATTTCCCTGAGATCCTCAGAGAAGCAAGGAGACACAGTGGATCTGCCAGAAGACAGAGGTTGCTCCAGAGCCATTCGGTCCACTGCCATGGTCACCCCACCAATTCCAGCAGGCAACCAGGCTCCCAACCAAATTCTCCACTAAATCCTTGGGAAACTATCTAGCACTCTGGCAGAAAACCACCAGGATCCATTAGGCACCTAGGATAACCAATCTAGTGGGGGGGGTCAGGGGGGTCATTTTAATTTTATGTGAATTGTACAGTCTGCATAATTTTATCAAACCCCTTAACTACAAGATGCTACCTCTTTCCTGAAAACAAATTTAGCATTACTATGTTATGAAATGAAGAAGAGAGTATAATTTTAATCATCAGAGTTAACTTCTGCAGTTAGCTACCAGCTGATTGCAAAGGAGTACCATGGGTGTTTTTTTATAGGCAAGGAAATTGACCTTATATAAATATGGATATAAATAATTAGAATGGTCCATAAACCTCATCCTAGTAAGCCTTTCAGAAGACCTATGAGATAGGCTAGTATCATCACCCTATTTGGTAAATTAACATTTGAAGCCAAGACTGCAATTTCACTGCAGTTACCAATTAATTCCATGGAAGCAATAAGATTTGAACTGACACTCCTTTGATCCCACCATCCTGAAGGAGAAAGCAAATTTCTGTTGCTTATAAATTATCCTATACTTTTCACAGGGCATCATATGACAATGTGTGTTCATCCATTTTTTTTCCTATACAGGTCTTCAAATAAACAACATTCATTGAAAATAGTTTCCTACTGTAAAGCAGAATAGCCTTCCCCCAGGCTCAGAGAATCCTTTCTGCATCTATGTTAATTTCACCCCCTGAAGCAAATATCACAGATTAGGACTAACCCTGCTATGGAAAAATACTCTTACATTAACTTGCCTTTAAAAATAAAGAGGAAGGGCTAAGATATATTAAAAGTATAAGCAAGTTGGAAGTTGTTAAAGCAAGGTTTGAGATCACAAGAGGTAGAATAGTATTCCACTTTTAATCCGTCATCACAAGAATTGAGTAACGTTCAGTCTTGAGATTTTTATTGATATTGAGGATTTTCTACTTTTGTATATCCTGATTTTCCTAAAGTAACCCAAATTACTGCATGTAAGCACAAGTTTCCTCACACCTGGTACACTGGCCAAAGACCAGTAGAACAGAGCAAATCTCCTCTCCTATGATAGTTGCTGCCTTAATTAGAAGTTGTTGAACTGTTAAGTTGAAGAAGCAACTAGAGGCTCCAATATTGTTTCAAACATTGCAACTAAAGCATTTTATTGTCTGAGTTGCTTAGAGTCAACCCTAATCATCATAATTACTGTATGCCTATATGATTTTGAAACAAATTCTATATACCACAATTGGAATGGAAATGAAAACTTTCAAATACTGTATTATTTTTCTCAGTTTACAATCTGCATCCTTGTGGCTGTGATAAAGGGCAAAAATCAAAGTAAGAATTTAAATAAACATCTTCATTTCATTTCTACCTTATATAAGTACTTCTAGCACCAGTACCACCCCAATTTATGAAGAAATATTTCAGGACAAGATTTTTTCCCCTTAACTAGCAACATAGTAATTAGTATAGTAGTTACTATGCTACTTTTTATCATGAACAATATTGTACAGCAGGGCCTATTCTCAAACCAAAGCTAGGTGGCCTGCCTTAATTTACAGTGTGTTAATTATTGAGAAAATACCCTAAATGCCTTCTAGTTTAAGTGCAGTTTCCAGTTTCATCACAGCTGAAAATAAGCAATAGTCAATCTATCAAATATGCCTCTCATTTCTATGTAGTATCACTACACTCTTTTCAGTTGCCTTTTTTACATAAAATAAGGATTGCTAAGGCTAATTTTATAATAATATATAAAATGTTTCCAGCTGATTTTAATTGAAAAAGAAACCAGCCGTCCCAAAGTGCAAATTGCTCTTGCCTCCCAGAAGTTTGGCTACACAGAAGCAATCGAATGATTTGTTTTAGGCTCAGCAGTTAAAATGGTAGGACGACTTGTGGGTTTAGAACTGATAACAAACATGAATTGAAAAGTATTAGCTCTATATCTCTGCAAAGAGTTCATGGAATGACAAGACAGCCCTGGAAAGTATACTCTGCCTTTCAAATTTTCATCCCTTCTAGTTGATTTCTTCTGTAAGTGGAATGTGATTAAAGGAACATAATTCATGCTGTAACTGGCAAAAATGAATTTGGTTACTTCCAATTACTTTCAGGAAAGCATGCATTCTTCGAAATTTTTCTAGTGATGTTTTCTCTGCATTTGTAGAATGCATCTAAAAAAGGCAGGTATTGTAAATCTTGTTTCTACTACATATGTGAATGTGCATGTGTACATACACAGATATATGAAACACGCTCAAATTCAATAAATTAATTAATTATTCTGTGATTATATATTTTTAACTGTTTTTCATTGTAACAGGGATCTGAAGTTATGGATGACTAAGAAACCCAGCTGATTCATTAAAAAGTGTTAGCTATGACTTTCACTTATTTTATTGTATAATCACAAAGAAGAAATTATCCTTAGAATGTTATTTTTTTTACAATTAAAACGTCTGAAAAAAATTAAAGTAAATTATTTAGTCCACCATATCAAAATAAAATAATAATGTGAAATATCAATGTGTTGCAATTAACAGGCTACAAAATAATCTGGAAGTTTCAAAAATGTTTTTCTGAGGTTAGATTATACATCAGTCAAAATAGCAAAAAAGATTTAAAGATCATAATATAATTTCAGAATGCTAGAATAGACGTATTTCAGAATTAAAGTACCCTTGTTTGTCCCATGAGACCTTATAATCATTCTCGCCAGTCTCCATGAGGGGCAGTCTGTCTCTTGCGGGAAGCCCTTCTGTAGATAGTATAATTCATGGTCTAGAAATCCAAAGTTCTACTGATGGCATCATCATAAAAATATGATATTTTTATCATATACTGTATATGATAGAATCGCCAAATTAATGAGATAGTTCAAAATGCTACTTCTCACAAAAGGAACCAGGTAAACAAACTCAAATTGAATGCAACACACTGTATCTACGGTAATTCAAAATTAGAATTAGATTTTGTAATAGGAAGCAATTCTATTTGTACCATTCTTCCATAAAATATGAATGGTAAAATGTAAAGTTCATAAGCAAAACTGAAACTATAACAGGCCTAAAGATTCTAATTTACAGAAATAAGGTAACAGATAAATTAATATGAATAATTAACTCATTATCTTTGTCATGAAAGTACTCTTTAAAATTTCAGTTCAGTGTTATAGAAGCCGAGCCTATTACATGCTGCATATCTTCGGAATTTGCTATACTTCAGCTCATCTAAGGACCCAGGTATTGTATTTAATCGGTGAAAAAAGAATATGCATTTTAGTTCAATAATGTCTATAAAGAGTATAATGTATGTAAAAAACAGTTTTATAAAACAAATTATTAGACAACTTTTAGATGCTACTGCAAAAAAAGCAGCTCTGCTCCTTTTACCTGCAAGCCTTAATATTCCAGCTTCTCCCTGTGAGAGATGTGATCTAAATACATAGCTAGGAAAGGATGAAAAATGTGTTTGAGTTTGAGTTTGAGTTTGAAGAGCAGAGCAAAGCAGAGCAGAGCAGAGCAGAACAGAACAGAACAGAACAGAGGAATGGATAGATGTGAGAAGAAGAGTTTGAGTTTGAGTTTGAATGAGTAGAACAGAACAGAACAGAACAGAACAGAACAGAACAGAACAGGAAGGGACCTTGGAGGTCTTCTAGTCCAGCCCCCTGCTCAAGTAGGAGAACCTATACCATCTCAGACAAGTGACTGTCCAGGAGCGCCCACAATTTCTGAAGGCAAGCTGTTCCACTGGTTAATTGTCCTCATTGTTAGGAAGTTTCTCCTTAATTCCAGGTTGCTTCTCTCTTTGATTAGTTTCCAACCATTATTTCTTGTCCTGCCCTCTGGTGCTTTGGAGAATATTTGTCCACCTCTTCTTTGTGGCAGCCCCTCAAATACTGGAAGACTGCTATCATTATTAATCATTTTATATTGTCCAAATGTATTGGACCATTTCTCTCCCCCTCCTTATTTGTATGTCAAGAAATATATTATAAATTAGGCAGGTCTTACAGAAAATATTTTATTTCAAAGCTGATGCAATGCAACAGTTGTATTGTTTTAATATAGAGCTTTAGCTGCTTCAATATCTGAATACACAAAAATAAATTTAAAAAAATAAAGCCACACAGGATAATCTATGCCAATTAAAGATATGTAGCCCATTGATTATTTGATTCAATCTGCAGCCCATTGTTAATCTGTTGCAAAGTCCAAAACTATGGGGAAATGATCTATTTTCTTGCTTGCATCCCAGAAACAAACAACATATATGCTCAGGGGGCCTCATATTTCTATAGGCAGATGAGTTTAAATTGGAAGGATTGCCTACCACAATCTCTCTCTCTCATACTCTGTCCCCCCCCACACACACAAAGGCACACATACACACAGATAACCCCCCCCCAGCTACATTTTGATCAGAAAAGCTGAGGAATGCCTGCTTTACCACATTTTATTGGCTTTCTCCTACTGGAAATACACTGTACAAGGAAAGCTGATCCCCACATCATGCAGAACAGAGGTTGGGTGTTGTTTTTAAACTTTTCTTCTGTTATGAAACTCTAGCTCAGTAGAATTACTCTTCAATACAGTTGTTCTGATACAACAGAGAAAAGAAAGCATTTTAGGTTTCTCTATGGCTTTGCTAAATTGTTGCAAAAAACAGTCTTCCTCTGAAAGTATTACATGGCAATCAGGAGGATGGCAAATGCAGATACAAAAGTTGGAACATTTCATGGTCCATATATGCATTTTAATAGAGGATGTTGGAAATTTGCTTTTTCTTACTGTAAAAGTCCCCCCCACGTGCACGCGCGCGCGCACACACACACAGAGAGAGAACAATAAAACCAGGGGGGGGGATGAGGAGGCAGTAAGAATAGTAAATTTAGTTAATGCTTCCTACTCTCTGTGCTCTGCTATTTACTGAAGACAGCATCAGCAAGCTCCAGATTTGCATTATGGACAATTATTGGTGCACTGGTGAATTTTAAAAAAAAAAAGATCTGCTCAGAATCTTATTCCATTTCAGAATGGAGGACTGCAGGAGGAAGGCTTTTATGATGCTGCCAAATATTGGTTGCTTGATGTTGATGTTATCTCGAAATGATAGGAATATTTTGAAACAACCAAATAAGTCATTTTGATTCTAGAAAGCTACAGGAATATTTTCTTTTAACAAATTTATCTCTGAACATTTATTTTGAGATAGAATGGATCAAGAAGACTTGCAGCATTGTTAACATACTGCGAAGTTTGTCCAAAAGATATTTTTCAGAATAATATAGTATGAACTACCGGTAGCAACTCTGTGCTATACTGAACTGCCTTAGAGAATGAAATTCTCCTCAGGCAGCAAAATCAGTGCCTTTGCTTATGCTTTTCAAATCAAAATGATTTAGTCCCCAGCGGACATGGATATTTTCTGGAGTCAGAAAAATGCGAAGGAGTTTATTAGGAGTATGAACATACATAAATATAAAGAAATTAGGAAAGTAAGATATCCTTGCATCATAATTGCCTACTTTATTTTCAGAAAGATTACGACAATCCCCTGAAGGCACTTGAAAAAAAAAATCTGCAACTTTATCTTCTCTTGGAAAATCACAGTGTGAGAAGAGTTTCAAGGTACTGTTGAGCACAATAAAACTCAACTGTTTCAAATGGAAATATGTGTATCTATCCGTCTGCTTCAATATAATTCAATGCGGACTCCAAAGCTCCATTTTGGCACTCTCATGAATTGGCCTGCTGAATGGATGCAAGTTGGCCAAAACATTGAACTATAATGTGGTCTGGGAGACACGTGGCAGGGAGAGTTTCTTCTAACGGACAAATATATCAGTGTAGCATTATATGGCACTGCATAGTACAGTGATAGTGATAGGGCTTGGCGGGCCAAAAATTCACAAAAAGCCTAACTTGAACTTGCTGACATGTCACACCCCCTCCCAAAAGAGAAACAATTCATAACAGAGAGTCATTTTGGAAAGTAAGAGGGACAGCATATAAATTTAACAAATACATAAATATATAATTGCAATTATTTTATTTGTCTTTGTCTCAGAAAAAAAATGCCTATCCAAGGAAGCTCTAAAAGTAACATGGTACATCACTTGTGATACACGTATCATAGGTTCACCACCACCTCACATTGGGGTGAAATACTTCAGTCTTGAAGCAGTTGTAGTTACCATTATGCCTATGGAACAAGAGTGTAGTGGAACTCTGAATTCTGGTCTTTTCACAGGAAGGAGTAAGAGGAGTAAAGGACAGAGGAAGATACAGAAGAGGATAATGAAGGACAGATTAGAAGAGAATAGCCCTTCAGGATAGACCAGATCAGGAAACAGATTCCACAAGAAAACTAGAACTAAACTTTATTGACATAGGTTACAATAACAGAATACTGCAAACCTGATTGTGCTTCACCTACTCTCCCTCTTATATCATAGTAAATGAGGAGGCTTTTGTCTGTACTGCTTCCAAATATTACCCTGCTTCTCAGATCTTCATTCTTTGCTCATGTAACAGTTCTTGTCTATTTCCCTCAAGGTCATGTCCCTGATTTTCTACAAATATCAACTTTTGGAAGGAAGGCCAAAGGTAGAGACAAAAGGGAGAAAAACCACAAAGATGTACTGAAGTCCATTTTTAAGTGATTGGTTCAAATAATATAACCTTTTCTTCCTGGGGTGTCTCATTAAGTTGTTTCAGTGAGAGAAAAATGGATTTCCATCTGAAATACATGAAACACTGAGAGAGACTTTAATATTCCAAGTATTTTGGATAACAGATTGAGATGGTCTTTGCAGGATCCAATCTGAGTTGGTCACTGGGACAAAAGGTTTAGTCTTCCAAGCTTTTGGACTCATGCTGGAGCCCATCCTCAGGGAATTTCTCTCCAGCAGAGTGTGTGCTTTGGACTATTCTGTGTGGTACTTATATGGTGCTTGGTTGTGTGTGCCTTTTCAGTTGTTGAGATGGTCTTTTTCCATTTCTTCCAAAATAAGCTTGGTAACATGGATGCTATCCTTCTCTCCAGTTTCTTCCATAGTTGATGAGCCTTTTAAAACTTGCTACCACTAAAAATACACCAACAGCATATATTTTACAATCTTTAGTAGTGAACACATAGCATAATTATATGGGGTGGTTTTTGAAAGAGAAGCGTCTCCTTTCTACAGCTCAGAGCTTCCAGTTTCATCTACAGTTTATGCACTTCAATTATTCCTCTCATAACATGACTCCCTCCCCACCATGTAAGCATTATAAAAAATCCTTGGTGTTGGGGCCCTAGCATAATATTCAGAGCACATCTATATATGAAGCCTAAGTGCTACAAAGAATCAGTTTACGCTTCAAAGTACTTTTATTTCAATTCTCCATAAAGACAAAAAGGCCATTCCACAAACTTAAACTTGTATAATACTTTTCTTTGTGTTTCTTCCCATCTACTCTCCGCTGCATTAGCCCAATGCAACAACTGCAAAAACACTACAATGGAAGCTGCATTTGTCATGGTGACATGAATGCAAGACCATTAGTGAATGCTAAAATAGCCCTTCAACTTTTATACCCTCTACCTTCCCATGTGGGGCCTCTTCTCCTACTCACACCTATTTATCTGTCATGGTGAAATGAAGAAGTTGTTGGAGGGACAGCAGGATGGATCCAGCTGAATGGAGGATTAAGGCTCACGATTTCCCAGCTTCCTGCCTTTAAAGGGGCTGCACAATAGTGCACTCTCAGCCATCCTTTCAGTTCTTTGCCAGAAAGGATCCTCCAAGCAATCCCATTTAGGGAAGATCTACCCCTCTACTTTGGGGGTAGGAAGTAAATAGTTGCAAAGGTCTCGACACTTCTTGGCAAGACTTCTCCAGCAAGCTAGAGTATCTGAACTAAAACAGTACTTTTGTCTTCAAGGTGCATTAAGCAAGACTTTTCCTTTTCTCACCTATTCTCTTGGATTGATAAAAATATCATATCAGGTTACCCTCCAGTGATACTCCATTTTTTAAAATGCAGATATTAAGTGGTTATTATAAAAAACAGATTTCTTCTAACATCTGCAAGTTTCTATGAAACAGAACAGATCTGATCTACATATTGATTGGCATTTCTAGCTTTACTGAATGTGGACTTCTAACAAGCAGAATTTACTGTAGTTTTGTTTTATTTAAATATTACTTGTGGTAGTGTTTATAAGATTTTATTAGAACTCCCCCCCCTTAGGGAAAATGGGCCTATAGGAGGAAAAATGCAGCATTGTTTGCACTACCAAGCAAATTAAGAAAGTTGTGTCATTTTTATCAGATACTGTCAGAGGGGCACAGACTAAGACACAAAAGCATCTAATTAAGATTGGAAATGTTTGTATATTTGTGATTTAGATTATCTGCTTTCTAGCTTCACTTTTTCCACAGAGTTACACAACCAAATAGATGTAAGACGAGATTGATCTGATGAGATCTGATTAGCCGGACTGGTTTGGGAAAGTCACTAGAGGTCAGCTCTATGAGAACAAAACATATCTACTAGCTTTATGATAACTTTGTTTGCTAAAGCTGCCTTCCTCATTTTAGTTCCCTCCAGATTGTCTTATGCTTTTATCTTTTATTGTTTTATCAATATATAAAATACAAAAAATATCGGAAATTAAGGGAAGGAAAAAAGAAAGGGTGAAAGAAAATATGAAGTACAAGGGAAGAAAGAAAAATATGTTGACTTCCGACTCTTTTTAGCACAATACAAAATAACAATATTACAGCTTCCGGTGAAAAGATGGCCAACTGACTACATGCCCAGGGAAGGATCCCTGAGGTGTATTTCCCTGGAATGTAGCTTCTTCAACTATCAACAGAAGGAACCGGCATTCCTTTAGTTTATATGACTCTCCTGGGTTAGGGAAAGTCCTAGAATCACCCCACAAGATCCTCCGATACAGCAAAAAGTCTACAAGTAGCTTCAGGAGCTGTGCTTCAAAGCAGATTGTGTGCTTAAATGGGAGGGGGGGCTGTAATCAATTCATGATTGAAGAAGTAGCCATTCTGGAATGTATTTTTCAAATGGACAGTAAGTTGTGCCTTTCATTTCTTAATCATTTTTAAGGAATATTAATCTTTATTAATCTAAAAGAGGCTCTCTTTAGCTACAGCCCGTTATTCCTTTTTGAAGATCTGTGCCATTTTGGGGGTTTCTTTTTTTTAAACATCAAGGAGGAAGACTGCTATGGCAAGCTAAAATAATGAAGTATGGACTATCGTGGTTTTTTTTTTTTTAAATGATGGAGAAATATAAGGGCAGAAAGTTGTGCTTCTAATTTATTATTTTTAGTAATCCGATTTTTATGATTCCTGATTGGTTAATTCTTAAGTGACTTATAAAAAAGCTACTATTTTACTGAAGATGGAGCAAATTATTAGAGATGTATTTGAAGAATCTCTAAATAAAATCCATCAGTTTATAGAACAGCTTTGCTCCAAGGATGTTAAAAAGACTACTCAAACTACTTCAGAGATGCAAATATGTGTAGAAAGTTACCAAACCACTGAGGCAATTTCACAAGTAACTGACAATGCAAAGAAGTCAACTGTAATTTTGGAATATAAACCTGAAACCAATTTTTATTATGATGGTTTAAATAGAAGCCTCCCAACACAATTGAAAGAACTTCAAGAAAATTTGCAACTTTTAAAAGGACAAGTTTTGGACTTTTTCCTCATGGATATTAACAAGATTGAGAAATCCTTGAGAAAAAGAGAAGCCTATAAACTACTTGACAAAAATTTCAGAAAAGAAAAAGATTTTATTCCAGGAAGACAAGCTGGAAGGAGTGACTTAAACTTAATGAGTCAATTGGAATTAGGATGGATTTTCATTGGTTTGATATATGTAATTGAAAAAAATTTTTAATCTAAAGTTTGAAAATGTATTTTTTTCCTTTATATATAATACTTAAGAAATTCCTAAAGTTTGTAAAACATTACTGAAAGTGTATTTGAAAGTATCTATGTTAAGAGAAAGTTAAAGAAAAATATGTATTAGCCTAAAGAAAAATCTAGAGCTTTAAAAAGGATGTATACAAGAAGAAGAAGAAATATTTTTTGAGGGTAACTTGGAGGGGGTGATCTAACTTTAATGAGTTAATTGGGGTTAGTTGGAATTTTATTGGTCTGAAAGTGAACTTTAAAGTATGTATGCTAAAAGGAAGTTTAAAAAAGATGTTTTTAAAATGTTTTTAATTTTAGAAATGTTTTTAAAGAAAAGCTTAGTGCTTTAAAATGGATGAAAAAATATTTTTCCCTTTAAGGTTAAAGAATCTGAAAGAGTACAGTGAATTTTGTTAATATAAATGGTGATAGTTTGTAAAGATTATTAAGTGCAAATAGAAATACATATTTCAACAGCAAGGAAGATAACGCAGTAATGCTTATTGGTTGTTTTATTCAAAGAGTATATTTGTTTTTTTATTTGAATTTTATTCTGGATTTTGTGCTTGTGATGAAAAAAAGAAAAAGAAACTTTGACTTTGGTTTTGCCGATTAGATAGATTTGTTGTTATAGAAATGGCTAGTTATATACTAATGTGTAAAAGTAAAAAGTTGAGGTTGTAATGCAGATTTGTAGGATTTCAAAACTCATCATATCCAGCCACATAAGAATAATGGGCAGTGAAGTGCAATATATACACAAGGCCCTGAGCTAGAGAAGACTCTGCCATGGAGAAATAGAAATTATTGCCAACCTATGATCTCAGCCTCACATATTGAACTATCAAATCTTCCTGCTTTATTTTGCACACAAAACAATCTTCTCTTTATACAAGCTCATATATTTGAAATTAAGGGAATTTGTATTCACATTAGGTCACAGCACTTGAAAAGCTAAGTAGGATTGGACCTTGTTACTACTTGGATGGAAGGCTGCCAGGACAACACAGAGCTGTAGGCTATATTGTGGGGAAAATCCCAAAGAAAGCAGTGGCAAATTGC
The DNA here is from genome assembly GCA_003457575.1 of Thermophis baileyi. NCBI lineage: Eukaryota > Metazoa > Chordata > Lepidosauria > Squamata > Dipsadidae > Thermophis > Thermophis baileyi. The sequence continues at coordinate 533,942 of QLTV01002703.1, read as the reverse complement.
TTCTATACTGTTGCCAAGAAAAAACTATAAAAAGAGGTTCATGGAGGTGCCTTTTTCTTTTATATTCACAAGTCTTCCAGACATAATGCTGAATAAGCCATATATAAAACATATGTCTGGGATCCATGAGGATACAAAGTTATGTATAACCTAGCAAGAGTTTAATGAATTCAGGAGAAAGGTAGGCAACATAAACACAATTTACATGGCCACTCATACCAGTCATGTCAAAGTAGGCTACTGCAATGCATGGACTGCCTTGCAGTGGACTGCCCTTGAAGACTATTTAGAACCTACACATCCTCCAGAATATGGTGGTATGGACTGTAATAGGCATGCCTTGGTTTCTCCTCTGCAAGTGGCACTACATACTGGTACATCTAGGTATAATTCAAAGTACTGGTTAGGAAAACCCTGTGTGGCATAGAACCAGGCTATCAGAGGGAGCACCTTCTTCAATAGTTGTTGCTGGCTCTTGCAGTCAGGCAGAGTGGTGTGCTCCAGGTCACTTTGATCAAGCATGTCATTTATTCCTGACTTAGGAAATGTAATGTCTCTGTAATGGCCATTGCCCTCTGGAAGAGCATTCCTCCAGATATTCATATGGCTCACACATTGACAATGTTCAAGAAGTAATAAAAAATGTATCTTTTCCTCAATGTATCTTTGGGTTAGGGTAGGATCCAAGCCCCTGTAGAACTTCATTTGATTTTTTTTTTCCAAACAGGAATAGTCTGTTTTTGTTATTATTGTTCATTGCTTTTAACACTAGAAGTCATCCAGAGTCTTATGGCCTCTAAATACCCAAAAAGTAAATAAAATAAGTCAAAGCAGGATGGAAGAGCCAGGGAAAAAAATACTGGGCATACAAGTACAAAGGAAAAATGGGAAAAACATTTTAAGACCTGTATGATAGTGACCTGTAAGACCACTCTGATAGTGACCCTACTGACAGAGAAATGAAGACTAATAATTAAGGAGTGCAAAATGTTAGATTAGGCCTATAGGGATACAGTCAAGCTGGCTAAAGCATAAAATGGATGAGCCTTCCAAGAATCCAAATTCTAATATTCTGGGGAGGGGGGGTTATGTTTGGGGAAAAAAACATAGTACTTACTCTGACGTGACTAAATAGAGTTAAACTGGAGTTGCCTAACAACGTCTATGCCTCTATTTCTAACATTTGAGGAAAAGGGCAAGATCAATATAGCGAAACTCATTCTGTTTACTGTAAATGAATTCAAGAAAAAATAGCCAGTTTGGTCTAGTGTACAGGTGTCAAACTCAATTGCGTCACATGATGTATCGCAATGTTTTTTGCCTTTGTGGAGTTGGGGTGGGCGTGGCCTGCATGTGACGCATCCGGCCCGTGGGCCACCAGTTTGACAAACCTGATCTAGTGGTTAAGGCACCAGGCTAGAAACTAAGATACTGTGAGTTCTAGTTCTGCTTTAGGTGTGAAAGCTAGTTGGGTGACTTAGAACCACTCACTCTCAGCCTAACCCAGATCAGAGGGTTGTTGGTATGGGGAAAATAAAAGGAGGAAAGATTATTAGATATATTTGCTGCCTTGCATTTTGTATAAAGATAATAAAGTCAGCATTAAAACATCTTTAAAAATATTTTCCAGGGTGCAGAAGATCTCAGAATAGATTACAATTATCTTTGACAACCCCTGGAGAAATGGTGAAGTGTTGTAAGAATGGGGAACATCAAACATAGCATTTATTTTCAAACAGAGGAAAAGGAAGGACCCAGGAGTACACATCAGTTAGCTATAATCTACACTGGATAATGTATTAAAATAGATTATTAAGCACCTTATCTATAGGTACCTAGAAAGGAATGTCATAATTACCAGAAGCCAGCATAGGTTTGTCAAGGGCAAGTCATGTCAGGCTAAGTAATTTTGAAGACAGGGTCACTAGTTTTTTTAGACCAATGGAATCCTGTCCTGTATATATAGTATACTTTGATTTTAACAAAGCACTTCACAAGCTCTCTTCTAATATCCTAATTTATTTACTTGTTAGATTTCTATTGCTACATCTCCTAAGGATTCTTTTAGATGAATTAGATTCTACATGATTTAAAAGATTTGCAGCTGCTTGAAATCAAAGGATGCTTATAAATTGTTCTGCATCAGCCTAGAGGGAAGTATTGAATGAAGTTTCCTAATCTTCAGCTTTTGACTACTAGCATGCAACAGCTTTTTAAACGATCCAGAAGATGTCATAGAACAGGGCTATCAAACTCCCGTCCCTCGGGCTGGATGCGTCACATGCTGGCCACGCCCACGCCCAGTTTAGCGAAAGGGAAAAAAGTCACGATACGTCACATGACACCACCATGATGATGTGAGTTTGACACCCCTGTCATAGAAGGACTGCTTATAAAATTAATACTAACAAAAAACTAGAAGGAATGGCTAATGCTTTAGAGATCCCAGAATAGTTCAAAATGACTGCGACAACTTGCATATTTAGCCATTTCCACAGATTGATATTCAGCTGTGACAAGTATAATATCCTGCATTTGTATAAGAACTTGGTTGTAATTATTTAGGCTCTTGTGTTTTGGTTTTAATAACTAGTATTACTATTTTAACTAGTATTTTATTTTAACTAGTATTACAGTATAACTAGTATACTGATACCAAGCTGGGGAAATTGCTAACACTTTGATAGACTCAAGATTCAGAATATTCTTGACAGATTTGAACATTGGGCCTTATCCAACATGAGGCAGTTCAGTGACAAGAAAAGTGAAACAAAATGCACAGATATAGACTAGGCCCGTGATGGCGAACCTATGGCATGCGTGCCAGAGGTGGCACGCAGAGCCCTCTCTGTGGGCACGCGCGCTGTCGCCAGCTGCTCTTCCGGGTTCCGTCGCGCACATGCGCACTGGCCAGCTGCTATCTTCCAGGTTCCAGACTGTAATAGTAATCCATAGAGTAAAAAAGCATAAGTGTACATATTAATGAAATACTTTGCTTTGTCTAATGTATCTTTAACAGTTAATAAGTTATATATACATTTAAATGGAGTTCTCCAGGCTTTGTGAGATCATTATTATAATAATGTTTTTTTGCAAAAATTGAGATGGCCTTGCAGTATTTATAGCGGCCTAGGTGTCTCATCCTCACGGAGTATAACTAGTGTAAGGCAATCTCCATTTTAGAACCACCGCACTGAGGAAGTCTCACTGGAACACAACATGAAACTACTGTAAAGATCATGGTCTCTAATTTATTACTCTTTTTTTGCTACAACTTTTTAATTCGCATTTTTGTCCCAGTTTAATCTATATTTACTTCTTGAAATTTACTAATGCTGTGCTCTAAATGTGATTTAGAATCTGATTTAATATTTTAATAGGTAAACTTTTGTTGTGACTGCACCCTGTTGAGTGTTAAATAACTAATATTCCCCCCCCCACACACACACACACTTCATGGGTATGGGTGTGTGTGTGTGTATGCAGGCACATATATATTTACTGAAAGGCAGTAATTTCAATAAATCCAAATGTTATCAATAACCATAATTAGCAGCTGTGTTGTCTTATTGAGAGATTACCTGAAAAGAATCCAATTAAGTTTTTCCCCCTTTTAAAGAAACCATCATTATATATTATTGAATTCTATTTTCATGCTGTTTTCTATTTTCTATTTTCATGACTTCTATTTTCTATTTTCATGACTTCATTAAACATCAATGAAAGCAGAAGTGGTCAATACACTTTTTTCTGAAAGACCACCAAGAGAACCACTTTTAGATTGCATGTGTCATGCTCACCAAGGGATCGTTCATTTTAGTTTCCCCTCATTACTGCTGAAGTAATTCACCATCTACAATGTGAGGACAACTGTGATTAATTCCTGGGAGACTCTGAAAGACTAATGAAACAATTTTGTCTTTACATGTTACACATTTTTGTATAAAGAAAATATTGGATTATATACTACACATAATCCCTTGTGTCTCTGGCATTTAGGTTACCCTGCTTAGCTTTAAAATTCTTCCAAAGTTAAGTTTCTGGAGAGAATTTTTTAAAAAGCAAGTTGTGTTCAATTAGCAAAAGTATTTCCACTATTTACTCCCAGCAGAATCACCGAAGGCAGGATAGTCATTGCAGCCACCCAGCAAGCAGGCACCCGTATTGGGCAGCAGTGATATAGGAAGGTGCCCGAGAAAGATGATCATATTGGGCAACAATCACAAGGGCACCAATTGATACTGCATAGGAAAAAACAATGATAAATCACTTTTGTTATACCAAAAAACCCATATGAACAGAAAATACAAAATACAGTGCAGGATGATGGAATTGTCAAACAGAATGCCACTCAAATTACAAGTTGTTATATGGAATGCAGGAATTACACAGAATTACAAGTTGGTATATGGAATGCAGGAAGCATTAACATGGGAAAGTGCATCACAGTGAAAGTCATACTAGGCATCTTAATATATCTTAGGCATCAGGGAATCCTGACGGCTTAGAAATGGACACTTTCAATTAAAAGACCACACAGTTTACCCCTCAACACCTGAAAAATGAAGAAGGAATAGTGTTGCTTTCATAGTTAGGAAGCATATAGCAGGAATAATACTTAGCTACAATGCCATCCTTGACTAAATAATATCAATCAAACCTCATGGACAACTCTTTAATATGATGATTATTCAAGTTTATGCTCCAATCACTGACCTGGAAGAAGAGGAAGTTGATGAGATTTATGATCAAGTGCAGTTTGACATTGAAACAACATGTAAGTAAGATGTATTGCTTGTGATACCCAAGACTGAAATGCCGAAGTTGCAAATATTAAAGAGGAAAATGTAGTTGGATTGTATGATGTAGGAAATCAAAGTGAAGCAGATGGACCACTTATCAATTTTTGCTACTCCAATGATCTCTTCATAGCTAACTATGTCTTAAAATAACCAAAATGATGCCTGTAATCCATTGGTACAAGGAGGTGAAAGAGTTCATTTATAACAGCAAAGACATGGCCAGATGATGACTGTGGAACAGATTATGATGTACTGCTCATGTGCAATTTCTAAGTTAAACTAAAATGAGAGGAGAAAGCCATGCAATTTCTATGGTATGATCCAAATAGCCACCATTTTGAAAAATCAAGACTTGATTTGAAGTCCTGATCCTTATTAATAGGGGATCAGAGAAACTACGGAATAAAATCAAAGAAATTGTTAATAATAAATGTGAAAATAGACTGCCAAGGATCAAGAAACAGAAGAAAGCAAACTGCATGTCATAACAATCTGTGGAAATTATCAAGACAAGAAGAAAAGTAAAAAAGGATAAAGTTCTTAGGAATGAATTCATTAAATAATTTAAAGAGCTATTAGAAGAGACAAGAAACATTATTACAACATCTGTAAATACATCAAAGATGGAAACAAATACAGAAGATACAGAAAGACTAAGAAAGTCTTCCAAAAGATCTCTGAAGTTAAAAGGAGGTTCTAATCTCAATTTGACACGCTAAAGGACATCAATAGATAGATGACAACTGTTTTAAAGGAGGTCAATCAAAGATAGAAGGAATATACTGAAATTCTGAACAGCAGAGATATTACACACCAAGGTACTTTGAAAGATATTCTGGACTTACAAGAAACTCTATAAAATGATATTATAACCGTGTTATACTGATGTCACCACTCATAGCTGAAAATGCAAATGATCTGCAAATTCTAGTAATAGATGTCGAAGAGGACAGTGAAAAAATGAAATTAACATTAAATATAAAAACCAGGCTCATATAACAGTACAGCAACCAGCCTCAAACTGACAATTAAGATATTGAAATGGTGGATAGCTTGCCTTATGCCTTTTAGGATTAACTATCAACAGTCACACAACTAACAATCAAGAAATACATTACACTTGAAGCTTTTGAATTTGGTGTTGGTGAAGATTCCTAAGAATACTATGGATAGCCAAGAAAAGAAACAAATAAATCATCATTGGAATTTTTTCCAGAATTCTCACTTGAGGTACAAATAACCAGGCTGAAGTTATCATATTTTGGACACACTATACAAAACTCTGGCTCTCTGGAGAAGTTTATAATACTGTAAAAACTAGAAGGAAAGAACAGACTACCACCAGCAAAATGAATGAGCTCAATTTCAGGGGGAATGGTGCAGAGATGGAAAACCAAGCTGGGGATAGATACTCCTGGAGAAAAATCTATCTGTGTAGTGACTGAGACAGCCCTGACTTGAAGACAGATAATCAGACCAATTCACCTAAGATATTATTATTATTTTTTTTGTTGCATTGCTAATTGGTCCTTAGTGCTTGGAGTCTAATTCTACTGTATTGTGTGGAGCTTCTTCCCAAGAGCAAGGAAAGAGGATCATTGTCTTGCTATTTGCTCTTGACTTTAGTTCACCTCTTGCTAACTGAAGGGCTAAATATATTTATCCCCTTCCCTGAAACCCAAGGTAAAGGAGGGAGTCAAAAAAACCTCTCACACTTTTCCTCTCTGTATATTTAATGTAACACATAGCCTTTCCTTTCCCTGTCCTGATATCTAGGAAAATGCTCTCCTAGCAGTTTGCCCATGCAATAGGATAGTAAACTGTGGAAAGGCATTTTCAAAATTATCATATCCCCTCTTAACCTGACTTTAAAAAAAATCATATACCAACCTTGAAGATTTAATGAATATGATGATATCAATCTACTATATAGCTACATGCAAATGTTATAATCAATTACTGTGGCATTACTGTGCAGATTTCCCTGCTATAGATAGTTTTAGGCATTTGTACATAAACTACTAAATGTAAAAAAATGTGTCCCAGTGGTGGGTTGCTGCCGGTTCGGACCGGTTCTCCCGTACCGGTAGCGGAAATTTGCATCCGCTCGCCGAACCGGCAGCTAAGGCCGGCTGTCCACGCCCCTGAACCGGTTCCCCAGTCGCCGCGGCTGGAAAAAGAACCATCTGCACATGCGCAGAGGCTTCTGCGCATGTGCAGAGGGTCATTTCTGCGTCGTGACGTAGGCGTGTGCGTTTGCTTTGCTTGTGCGTGCAAAACGTGCACTTCCGTCGCGATGCGAATTGGTAGGGAAGGTAAGTGGAACCCACCCCTGCTGTGTCCAATCACCTAGGTTTTATAAAAGTTCATAATTTTTTGACAATTATTTTCTTGGCTTTTAAAGTTGTGAAATTGCATTAATTCCATGTTGGTTCAGCTTTATATTAATATATTTAGATGTAACAGAAGAATAAAGGCAGCAATGTGATAAATATAGCCAACCACACAGCAATCAAAACAGCCAAATTACGTAGAATGTAGAAAAACACTATCTCTGTGAACATGTAAAATTTAACAGATTAAAATATAAAATCACGAATATAAAATCTAAAATACTGAGAGGAAAGTATCACATTTGAATGCACTGGTTCCAATTCTTTTGAAAACTGTTCATTAAATACCGGATAAATTGCCAAGAATTATTGACAAATTTTCTGATTGCAGACTCTGTGAAACTATAAGTTCTGTTCATACTCATAGTCTCCATACTACAAGTCTATTTTCCAGTTAAGAGTTCTTACTGTTACTGATGTTTTCAAATTTAATTTAAAATTGCCTGTGAAAGTATCAGTTAGTAACTGTGAAGACAGTGATAAAAATGATTGAATAGGATCACCTACAAGCAGCAGGAGGAAATTATTCTAGCTGGAAGGAAAGCAGAAGGCTAAATTAAGCAATACATCTGGGGATTCTGCTCTTCTTCCTTCCTCACTGCAAAGAGCACTCAGGTGGTATGGAGCCAACTAAAGTAAGCCAGGCTGCAAATGCACTGGCAATATGCAGCCAAACACTTGAAATTAGCACAAACTATCCAAGTACTCAGCTTAATCTCTACTCAGTTTGCCTGATGCACCAAGCTGGAGAACAGAACATGAACCTTGGCTATGCTTTGCAATGTATAAAGAGATACTAACTTTCTAGCTTTCATTCCCTTTTTCCCACACCTATCCCAGTCATTAGCCTGTGCTTGTACAACAACAGTAAGCATTACATTCTGTGCTGCATCCTAGGAGAAGCTGGGGAGCCAAAATAATGAGCAATAAAAGCCAAGAACGCAAAGAGTCAAAGCTGACTATTCACAGCTTTTAAAGACTTTAATTCCCACCCCCTTGCTACACTGTATGAAAATAATTTTGCCTCTGCTACCATTTTCACCTGCCCATGTTAAGTATAAAATGCACGTCAAAGCTTCTCAGAGTCAAATACTCCAATAACTGCACACTACAAGAGTCTAAACAAATTTATTACAGTACCTTAAATATGTCATTGATAAAGTACATGGGTGAAATTTCTTTGATCAGTTTTCTAGCAATTCAATTAAAAAAAAACACCTTTGGATTTAATTTGTCAAACATCTTGTATAAGAATGTGGCTGGATGTCAGGAACTTCTCTGTTTGTTAATACGTAAGAGTAACATAGCATTTGGACTAGGACTGAAGATCAAGGCTGCCCTTGGCCATAGAAGCTCATTGCTTCCAAGTCCAAGAAGTGTTACGAGAAGTGACTGGAGAATGGAGAATGCACTAATCGTGCCAACCCCAATATAAATAATAAATATGCCTAGCAGACTACAATGGCCACTTCCACTATAATTAAAGTATTTCCCTAACTGCACCAAAGAATTTTGCATAGATTATTTTTTAATTGATAGAAATCCTAAAGTCACTTATTCCTTGGCAAAATGTTGCTACTTGGAAACTTTATAAGGAAGTCACCATCATAGGACAGAATGATTACCTGCAACTAGTGGTAATTTTGCCTATATACAAAGACTACTAAATGTCTTAAAACATTTTAAACATTTGTAACAGGTAGTCCTCGACTTACAACATTCATTTAGTGACCATTCAAAGTTACAACAGCACTGAAAAAGGTGACTTATGACTGTTTTTCATAGTTACGACCTTTGCAGCATCCCCATAATCATGAGATCAAAATTCAGATGCTTGGCAACTGGTTCGTATTTATGACAGTTGCAGAGTCCCAAGATCACGTGATCCCCTTTTGTGGCCTTCTCACAAGCAAAGTCAATGGGGAAGCCAGATTCACTTAACAACAGGGTTACTGACTTATCAACTGCAGTGATTCACTTAACAACTGCGGCAAGAAAGGTTGTAAAATGGGGCAAAAGTCACTTAACAAATGTCTCACTTAACAACAGAAATTTTGGGCTCAATTGCGGTCGTAAGTCAAGGACTACCTGTATTTGGTTTCTGATAGAATGATAAAAAAATTAAAATTAAAAAATTAAAGTATGCTCATTTAATTTTTTTTAACTATAATGTTACCAATTTCACTAATAGGTAGAAATTTTGATAAAAGTTTTTTCAGCAAGGCTTATATATGTAACTTCCATATAAGCAAACTAATGTAAAAATAGGAACAGCATTCCTTACAGCCAAAAATATCCTTCTTATTTACCATGCTAATAAAAGTAATATTATCAACAATTTTTACTTTTCTTAATGGATGCTGCCACTGATAAATATACATACCACTCAAGTCCATCTGATGATAAGAATGTAGAATTAATGAGCTCTTGTATAAGTATTCATACCGGTAGAAAACAATAAAACAGCTTTAAGAAGAATTGAATTGTAGATGTTGCTTTCTATCTTTATTGCCTTTTGATTAGGTGTTTTATTATTTTATCCATGCTTCAATGATTTAATGTTTTGAAAAATTATTTATAATGTACGCATGTTATTAAGATTGTACTGTTTGATTGTGGCATAGAAAAAAAATCAAATAGCAATAGCAACAAGCACTTAGACTTATATACGGTCCCATAGTACTTTATAACACTCTCTGAGCACTTTTCAAGTCAGCATATTGCCCCCAACAATCTGGGTCCTCATTTTACCGACCTCGGAAGGATGGAAGGCTGAGTCAACCTTGAGCCGCTCAGAATCAAACTCCTGGCAGTGGGCAGGAGTTAGCCTGCAACACTGCATTCTAACCACTGTGCCATGAGGGCTCTTTATATATATATGTAACACCAGCTGCAATTATTATTATTCCCATTATTCAACAACATGTTGTCAAAGAGGTTCCAACTTGCTGTATAACCTAAGCAGTCAGTGCAATACACCCCAAGGATTCCAAATCACACTTTTTCTCATTTGTCATCCAAAGTAAGCCACTGGGAATCTCAATGCAACTAAAATTTTAGAAATTAATCCATTATATCGTTCAGTCCTGCCTCAAAATAGTATGAATAATAAATAATTTTGGCAATTAACAGCAAAAAAATCTTAGGACAAAAAAAAGCCTATTTGCATTTTTAACTAAAAATTGTTTCTCATTTCTATTATCTAACATCTGACCAAAGCTGCACTGAACAGAGTATAGAGTAGATCACAGCAGATGAGAATGAAATGGAATGGAATGGAATGGAATATTAGAATAGAATAGAATAGAATAGAATAGAATAGAATAGAATAGAATAGAATAGAATAGAATAGAATAGAATAGAATAGAATAGAATAGAATAGAATAATAGAATAGAATACAATAGAATAGAATAGAATAGAATAGAATAGAATAGAATAGAATAGAATAGAATAGAATAGGCCAAGTGTGATTGGGTACACAAGGAATTTGTCTCCAGTGCAGAAGCTTTCAGTGTACATGCAAAGCATCATCATCATCATCATCATCATCATCATCATCATCATCATCATCAACAACAACAACAACATTGTAACAGCTCTTAGGCCCTTCGTTAGGAACTGTTAAGTTTTTACCAATCCTAAACTGTGAATCAGATTGAAGTTTAACCAATACTACTAATAATAATAATTCACCAGAAAATGAAAAATAGCTTACAACTGGAAGAATTGTTTTGATTCAGAAGGATGCAGAAAAGGGAAATAAACCTGAAAATTACAGGCTAATCACTTGTTCATGGCCTGAATTGATTATAAGCAAGCATCTGATTCTGTTCCACACAGCTGGATTGAGAAATGCTTAGACATTTTTGGATTTAGCAGCAACGTCCAGAAATTCCTGAAGACTTCCATGAAGCTATGGCAAACTAAGTTGATGGCTTGTGAAGAAGAACTTGGTGAAGTTCTAAGTTCTAAGTGCCAGAGCCCACTGCAACAGCATTGCTAAGAAGGCATTAAGAGTGGTTAACCTAATCTTGTGTAGCTTCTTCTCTGGTAATATTGTACTTTTAACCAGAGCATATAAAACATTTGCTAGACCAATTCTCGAATACAGCTCATCTGTCTGGAACCCACACTACATATCAGACAGTAACACAATTGAGAATGTCCAGAGATATTTCACAAGAAGAGTACTACACTCCTCTGTTCGCAACAGAATACCATATGCCACCAGACTTGAAACTCTGGGCCTAGAAAATTTAGAACTACGCCGGCAACAGAGTGGTCAATGCCTGGAATACATTACCTGACTCTGTAGTTTCTTCCCCAAACCCACAAAACTTTAACCTTAGACTGTCTACCGTTAACCTCACCCCATTCCTAAGAGGTCTGTAAGGGGTGTGCATAAGCGCACCAGCGTGCCTACCATCCCTGTCCTAACGTCCCCATGTATTCGTAAAATAACATGTACCCATAACCATGCTTGTACTTCTTATATATTCACAATCATGTTTATACTTTGTCTGTAATCATATGCACGCTTGACAAAATAAATAAATAAAAAATAAAAATAAAAAGTTGAAATCAAACAAGGAATCTTCCAAGGCGACTCATTGTCACCCCTGTTATTTGTACTTTCGATGGCAGCACTAACAAGCATTTTGAACAAAACAAACTGTGGCTATGAATTGGCTAAAAAATAGTTGAAAATTTCCCATTTGGTCTACACGGATGATTTAAAACTGTTTTGAAAAAGAAAAGCTGAATTGAACTCACTGCTGAAAAGCACTGAGGAGTTTAGCAGAGACATTGAGATGCAATTTGACATTGACAAATGTGCAACAATTGCTGTTCAGGCAGGAAAAATTGTTGAAGATGATGGATTCAAACTTGATAATGAAGAGTTGATGAAAGCAATAACATCAGAGGAAGGCTATAAGTACTTAGGAGTTTTGGAAACCTCTGACCTGTTGCACAACTAAGTCAAGGAAGCTACTTCAACAAAATAAAACGACTCCGGAAAATTTTGAGATTAAAGTTAAGTGGAGGAAATATCATAAAGGCAATTAACACCTGGGCAGTGCCTGTAATAAGCTGGAACTTGATAACTTGGATCGAAAGACAAGAAAACTAATGACAATGCACCATGCTCTGCACCCAAAAGGTTACTTGCCTAGATCTCAGGGTGGAAGAGGACAGGTGAAACAAACTTCTTTGCCAAAAGTTTGGGTTTAAATGCAGCAAAAATTACTGGGAACACCAATTTGACAAAGTTTTTGAAAATGAACTGGTCAAGATCTTGTGGGACTTTCGAATCCAAACAGACCCACAACATGCCTGACATCACTTTTGTGGAAAAGAAAAAAGTCTGGTTCATTCACCAGGTGATGCCTGAATTGAAGAGAAACTAGAAAAAATAACGAAATATCGCAATCTGCAAATTGAAATTGAGCAATTGTGGAGGAAGAAATCAATGGTTGTACCAATAGTAATAGGAGCCCTTGGAGCAATACCCGAAGGGTTGCCTAGATACATGGAAATTTTGAACTTATCAGACCTGAATATTTTGACTTTGCAAAAAACCACCTTATTTGGTGGTTGATGATGGATGATAATGATGATGACCGAGGGACTAATTCTGGCTGCACTAGACCAAGCCTTAAGGACAAATGCATACAAAGCCAGAATTGAGAAGATAGGAACAGACAGTAAGTGCCGCCTATGCAAAGAAACTGAAGAAACAGTGGACCACCTGGTAAGCTGCTGCAAGAAGATTGCACAGACTGACTACAAGCAGCGACATGACAAAGTAGCAACAATGGTGCATTGGAAGATCTGCAAGAAATAACATTTGCCTACAAGCAAGAACTGGTGGTACCATAAAATAGAGAAAGTAATAGAAAATGAAGAAGTTAAATTGCTCTGGGCCTTTAGAATTCAAATAGATAGGCACCTGCCATATAACACCCCGGACTTAACAACTGTTGATAAGAAAGATAAAAAAGTATGAACAGTGGACGTGGCAGTACTGGAGACAGTAAAATAGAAAAGAAAGAACTGGAGAAGATAACAAAATACAAATACCTACAAATAGAAATATAACAACTATGGCAAAGGCAAGCAAGGGTAGTACCAATAGTAATAGATGCCTTGGGTGCAATTCCAAAACAACTGGAGCACAACTTGGCCACCAATGGCATTGACAAATTCGCCATCAGTCAATTGCAAAAGGTGGCTTTACTCAGAACAGCTTCCATCCTGCAACAATATCTGTAACACTGTCAAAAATCCATATCTGCCTATCCCAGATCCTTGGTAAGGACTCAATAGGTAGACAAATCCAGTCTGAACATCTGGCTGACTGTGCAACAAAACAACAACAACAACAACAACAACAACAACAACAACAACAACAACAACAACAACAACAACAACAACAACAAGAGAAGGTAGCAAAGATGATAATAAGGATAATAATACTACAGCCATATTTCATGGGTCAATATATATAGATATTAGACAGTACTGTGAGAATTAGGTGTTCAGCAGAATGATGGCACAAGGGAAACAAACAACTGTCTCTGTGTTTAGTTGTTTTGGCATGAAATGCCAGTCGTGGCATCCCAAGGGAGGAGTTGAAACAGTTTAACAGCTGAAACAGAATGTGAGGGGTCTGTAGATATTTTCTCAGCCCTCCTTCTTACCTGTGCAATACACAGGTCTTCTATGGAAGGCAGGCTGGTTGCAATTGTTCTTTCTACAGTCCTAACTATATATTGGAGTCTGTACCTGACCTGTTCGGTTGCTGTACCAAACAAGGTAGTTATAGAAGTACAAATGATAGACTCAATAATTCTTCTATAGAAATGTATCAACAGCTGTTGGGGCAGTCTGAACTTCCTGCATTGACTCAGGAAGAACTACAAGAAATACAACTACAAGAAATACAACAAATTCTGGAATATTATGAAATGGAGCTTAGAAATACCTAATTACATCTTAATAAAAAGATGAAGTTAAACATTGATATGGTGATTAAGTAAGAAAAATGCAAGACTATCAGCAGTCTCTATTATTTATTATTACTTTCCTTAGTCTGCAACTTCCAGAAATAGCTGACTAATAGTCTAGCTTAGGCCTGCCCTTACCAGACTTCGCACACAACAAGTATAAAATTATTCCAGGCTTGCTTGCTATTCATTTCTATCTAGATGCCACAAAACAAATGCTATCTGAATCATAAAGGCAGGACAATTTATTTGATGGCAAATGAGTTGAATGCAGCCAAACATAATTTCTAGAGAACAAGGCTAGCATTATTCTGAACACCTCCTAGGTTCTTTCCAAGGATTTGTGAATGTTCATGTCCTCTGAAACTCTTCTCTATTCCATTCACCAAAGGCAGAAGCCACTTCACATATTTCATGCTGATGCAGAAGTCATAATTTGGGCAGTAATGTTTGCCAAGGTTGAATGGATCTGTATGCCAAGGTTGATAGGATCTTCAAAGCTAGGAAAAAGTCTATAAATAAAAAGGGGCACAGAATATTCTGTCATTATACTAATGCAATGGTACTAGTATTGGTACCATTCAATTCTTTAAAATCAATTGTTTAAAATTCCTCTAGGTACTGATCTTTCATTTTTGGAAATTAAACTGGACATGCTGAATTGCTACAGATTTACTTCGAATAACTGAATTGTGAATTGTTTTATTGCTATAGTGGGGGGAGGGAGGGAGGAAGAAAACATTAAGATGCATGGTAAGAATTGATTCAATTAAAAGGGCAGGTCTCCTTCCTTTCTCTAAAAATATTGTGGCCAACAATTTTAATTGTCTAACATTTTTTATATTACTGTTTTATAGGGGCTTTTATTGTATGTCACCGAGTGTCATGTTTTGTGAAGTCATATGAATGTAGATAGATAGATAGATAGATAGATAGATAGATAGATAGATAGATAGATAGATAGATAGATAGATAGATAGATAGATAGACAGACAGACAGACAGACAGACAGATGATAACCAAGCAAGCAAGCAAGCAAATGGAGTTTAGAAAGTGCTAAAGCATGCTAGCTGAAATGGAAGAAGTACTCCAGGTGATGTGATACAGTAGGGGAAAGTATATTTTGGAAGAACAACAAAGAAATTCATTAAGATTGCTTAGAAAGTCATTAATATAGAGTAATGTCCACTTCTGCCATCCAGAAACAGAATGCTGCCTCTTCTGATGATAAGGGAACTAAGTAAGGGGAATAAGTCCTTAGTTGTGGGACAACTGTTGTTGAGCTATACAAAGATCTAAGCAAGAGGGAGAACTTCCAAGCCTAAGAGTATTAGCTTTCCTCCTTTCTTTCAAGTGCTGAAACTGTTTCCTTTCTAAATTGTTTGTTCCACTGCTTCTGTTAATCCTTCTCCTTCCTGCCTTGATCCCACATCGACCCGGCACACCCATATTAACAGCAGGTGCACAAAAGCAGAGGTGGGAGTGTTATTAAGATACGATCCATTACCATTATAATCAGATGCTCCAATAATCAAACAGGCAGCACACTGCATGATTGACAGATACATATTTCAGATGCCATCTTCCTATGGCAGCTCTTTCTATCAGTCTATTGCATAAATCGTTATTTTTAAACATTTCAAAATACAATGCCAAACTTATTTAATCCAGCTAAGAAACAGCTTAGTTTCTCCTTTTGTCTGCAAGATAATATAGTCATACTAGCTGATATCCGTGCTTCGCTACGAAACTATGTGATGGGGCTTGATAAATTGACAGTTAAAGCTTGAAAATTAATGAGTAGTTAAAAAGGGACTGTATTATTTCGTTAGAGATGGTAAGCTAAGTTTCTGTTACAGATGAAGACATTATTGTAAGTGTAACAACAATGAAATAGATGGGCTTGAGCCCTTTAATCCCAGCAGCAACCGTGGCTGTTTTGTCTATGTAGCCAGGCTAATAA
>QLTV01002703.1:494048-517640 GCA_003457575.1 Thermophis baileyi | reverse complement strand
TCACATCTGTAAATCTTTTCCTGCGTTTTTTGCCTCTTTTCCCTTTACCTGGTGTTACAGTAGAAGGAAAAGATTTGTCTGAACTGCGGAGGAAAATAACGGGGGAAAAATCTGTCTCTGCCTACCAGCATCCATTGGTATTCATCTGGCTAGCGTGGCTTAGCTCAACTGTTCTGTAGTAAAGCTGCTTGCTGCTGTGAAAGCAAAAGCGAAACTAAAACTCCTCTGCTTGTGTTTTGCATTTGGATCAGATTTCTTTTCAGGTGGGGAGGGGGGAGTAGAACTCCTTAGCACCAGAGCTTGTTAATATTAATACAAGAAATACTCATGGTCATTTTGAAAAATCCTTTCTTAGTGAGCAACTAGAAGCCAAGAGGAACATACGTGGCAAATTTCAAGTTTGTAGGCTTTACGGTTCTGGAGATTTCGTGATTAATGTGTGAGTGGTTTTCGCTTTTATATATATAGATTAATTTATATTAAAGGAATCCACTCAAAAAACACATTTTCCCCTTCAAAATGTCTTACTCCAACATTGTAGTACATGGGGGAATGACAAAAGTCATTCTAATCACAGTGCTGAATTTCAACGTATTGAGAAGAAATAGACGCTGAAGTGATTATATTTAAAAGTAATTTTCCCCATGGCTCTTGCATGATTTGAATAGTGCAACCAAGAAATGAGCCGAGGTGGTGCAGTGGTTAGAGTGCAGCACTGCAGGCTACTTCAGCTGACTGCTAGCTGCAGTTTGGCGGTTCAAATCTCACCGGCTCAAGGTTGACTCAGCCTTCCATCCTTCCGAGGTGGGTAAAATGAGGACCCAGATTGTTGGGGGCAATATGCTGACTCTGTGAACCGCTTAGAGAGGGCTGTAAAGCACTATGAAGCGGTATATAAGTCTAAGTGCTATTGCTATTGCTATAAGAAAAGACAGGAAAGTTTTACAAAATTTTATTGAAAAATGACACAGAACATATACATTTCTCTGAACTTCATTTTGATGTGTCAGGTTTAGCAGGCATTTCACATCAAGCATTGTGACATGGGTTCATTGTCTTTGGCAGATCAGAACTGTAAGTGAACTTCCGAGACAACCAGTATCCTACTCTGATCTTTAATCCATTAAATGTTAGCCTGATTCATCTTCTTGTTGGTATTATAGATTCTTGCCATTAAACACATTCAAAATGTTCATTTACTTCCAGAAAACTTCTTCTATTGTTGATGAGGGGGCAGACCACATGTAAATATAATTCATTCATGGATATAATAATACTACAATGTATTCAGCAGCTCATACAAATCTTGAGGGAGAAAAAGGAGGAGGAGAAGGAAGGGAGCATGCTCAGGCAGACCAGTAAGACCATGAGTGGGCCAGCGAGTCTCATGGATGGGCACTGGGCAGCCTAGGCAGTGTTGTGGGAAGGCATGCTACCGAGCATGAGCAGGGAGAGTGCTGTGGAGTATCAGAGAATGGGACACTCTGGGATCATATGATCACATTTTGTGACCTTCAGACAAGCAAAGTCAATGGGGAAACCAGATTCACTTAACAACTGTGTTACTAATTTAACAACTGCAGTGATTCACTTAACAACTGTGGCAAGAAAAATCATAAAATGGGGCAAAATTCACTTTACAGATTAACAGAGTTGGAAGGGACCGTGCAGGTCATCTAGTCCAACCCCCTGCCCAAGCAGGAGACCCTACATCTGCCTCTACCTAGGATCAAACTCACAACCTCCTGATTGTGAGGCAAGAGCTCCACCTCTAGGCCACACACTTAGCAAAAATGTCTCAGCAACAAAAATGTTGGGCTCGATTGTGGTTGTAAGTCGAAGACTACCTGTACTTCCAAAACTAACATCTTTTCAGGGATAATGGCAAAGCAAGCTATAGGGCCTACTGTTGCCATTTACTGAAAATATATGAATTCAGCTTATCACCATAAATTGCAAACCCCACAGCCTGATATCAATATCCACAAGAGTTCAAAGCACTTTAATCTTTCAAATCACTATTGAGCACCATTCTTAAAGGAATTTCCACATTCCACATTCTAGTTAAAGATACAATGGGAGATTGTCTAGAAAGTATAGAAAGTTCCTAGTGTAATGAGGAAACCCTAACACATTCCATAATAGCTTTTATGTAATTATGTCAAGGGCACTCACCTCCCCAATCATCATCAATACTGTAAACATTTCCAATACCCAGAAAAATATTCAAGGGCTTCAGTTTAAGATTTTAAACGCAAAAGAGATGCCTTTTTGTCTCCCATACAATTCATAAGCAATATTGGCAGTATCCAAATCCTTGCAGAAAAGAAAACTGCTTTTTTATAAGGAAGCTACAGTATGTCACAGAAGTGAGTACACCCCCTCACATTTTGTAAATATTTAAGTATATCTTTTCATGTGACAACACTGAAGAAATGACACTTGGCTACAATGTAAAGTAGTGAGTATACAGCTTGTATAACACTTGGCTACAATGTAAAGTATACAGCTTGTATAACAGTGTAAATGTGCTGTCCCCTCAAAACAATACAACACACAGCCATTAATGTCTAAACTGCTGGCAACAAAAGTGAGTACACCCCTAAGTGATAATGTCAAAATGGGGCCCAAGTGGCCCTGGTGTCATGTGGCTCATTAGTGGTACAAGGTTTCAGGTGTGAAGGGCCCTGAAACTGAGCTGCAGCATGGTGGCCAAGACCATACAGCGGTTTAACAGGACAGGTTACACTCAGAACAGGCCTCGCCATGGTCGACCGAAGAAGTTGAGTGCCCTTGCTCAGCGTCATATCCAGAGGTTGGCTTTGGGAAATAGACGTATGAGTGCTGCCAGCATTGCTGCAGAGGTTGAAGGGGTGGGGGGGCAGCCTGTCAGTGCTCAGACCATATGCCGCACGCTGCATCTAATTGGTCTGCAGGGCTGTCATCCCAGAAGGAAGCCTCTTCTAAAGATGATGCACAAGAAAGCACGCAAACGGTTTGCTGCAGACAAGCAGACTAAGGACATGGATTTCTGGAACCATGTCCTGTGGTCTGATGAGACCAAGATAAACTTATTTGGTTCAGATGATGTCAAGTGTGTGTGGTGGCAACCAGGTGAGGAGTACAAAGGCAAGTGTGTCTTGCCTACAGTCAAGCATGGTGGTGTGGGAATGTCATGGTCTGGGGCTGCATGAATGTTGCCGGCACTGGGGAGCTACAGTTCATTGAGTGAACCATGAATGCCAACATGTACTGTGACATACTGAAGCAGAGCATGATCCCCTCCCTTCAGAGACTGGGCCGCAGGGCAGTATTCCAACATAATAACGACCCCAAACACACCTCCAAAATGACCACTGCCTTGCTAAAGAAGCTGAGGGTAAAGGTGATGGACTGGCCAAGCATGTCTCCAGGCCTAAACCCTATTGAGCATCTGTGGGGCATCCTGAAATGGAGGGTGGAGGTGCACAAGGTCTCTAACATCCACGAGCTCCGTGATGTCATCACGGAGGAGTGGAAGAGGACTCCAGTGGCAACCTGTGAAGCTCTGGTGAACTCTATGCCCAAGAGGGTTAAGGCAGTGCTGGAAAATAATGGTGGCCACACAAAATATTGACACTTTGGGCCCCATTTGGACATTATCACTTAGGGGTGTACTCACTTTTGTTGCCAGCAGTTTAGACATTAATGGCTGTGTGTTGCATTGTTTTGAGGGACAACACATTTACACTATTATACAAGCTGTATACTCACTACTTTACATTGTAGCCAAGTGTCATTTCTTCAGTGTTGTCACATGAAAAGATATACTTAAATATTTACAAAATGTGAGGGGATGTACTCACTTCTTTGACATACTGTATATGCCCATTCTAGTGACTCTAAATCACAAAGAGCTCCTTCCTGAATGGGAACTACACATAGCTAGCCATCTTTCAGAGGCATCACATTTCCAACAATCTGCATATACACTGCAGGGCATTCTCCTTTAGTTCCCCACATACCCGTATTACCATACCATAAGGATGGTAATAAAGGGTCCCCAAACCATTGGCAGAACCGTCATTGGGATAGTATCAATCTATATACCAAGAAAGCCAATATATCTGCTTAACAGCCACTTTCCATTACAATTTGTTTAACACTGAAATATCCTCTGATATTTCAAAGGAATATCAGAAAAAGAAAAGAGTTCTGAGAGCCAGTGAAAATATTTTATCATACAAAAGCAGGTCATACTTCTGATAAACTTATTTATCAAGGACACATAAATATGAAACAAGCAGTGTAAAAAGGTTTACATAAAAAGAAAATGAAACGAACACTGTATTGTTCAGTTTACACAAACTAACAAGAAATATATTTTTAAAAGAGACTATGTGCATCTATTTATTTATATATTAAAACAAAGTCTAACGCCCTATAACTAATACAAATAACATTTTTGCACTCATGAGAAATATCTTCTAAACCCTTATAAACAATTAAATATTTAATTATTGAAAGTTAAAAAAAAATTGGAAAAGATATTTAGAAAACACTATGTTACTCTTGCACAGCTAAATTGGTTAAACCATGTCCCTCGGAAGTCACTAACTTACTAAGAAAAGAGCAGCTGTTTCAACTTGTAAAGGTAATGAGGTTTTAGTCTGTGGCAAAATGTTCAAAAAGGAAAAAGCACTTAATGCATCAGTTTCAACAACAAAATGAGTTAAGCTCTTTTGTTAATTTAATGCAATGTTCTTGTAGAAATAAGAAACAGGGGGTGGGGGTGGGAAGGGGAAAGGAAAAGAAAAGAAAAAGAAATGGTGGCCTGTGATAATCAAATCAATGGTACAGTAAGTATAGGGTATTTTCATTTTGTCCTCTGGGAATCAAACTGTTTAATTACAGAGTCCATTTTATTTATTTCTCCAGGTCTAACTTTGAAGGCTGTAATGGTGAAGGACACTGTAGCTGCTTAGAGCTACTTTAGTGATTGTGGTGGTGTACAAATAAATAAATAAATCATAAGCAACATTCACACTTTTGTGAAATAACTTTGTCCACCTACAGGACTGATAAAGGAAGATGATCTGTATGTGTACTTGCAATACATAACATTGGTAAGTGGATGGGAAGGCTCTTTTCCTTGACTTCACCAGTTGGAATTCTTTGGCTGACAGGGTCTGCAACATATTTTCCGTGCTCCTGCTCTAATATCTCTGGTAAGTTAACCATTTTTCTTTACTTATTGTTTCTTTAGAGTAATTTAAAGAGTAACTTTCTGCCATTTTTAAATGGTACATCAATTGTCAAAATAGGTATTGTTTGAAACAAAAACATCATCCTTGGCAAAATACTTGTCTTTATCACAGAAATTCTCCTCAAAGATAGCTATTTGTCCTTCTTAATATGTTCTTAATTTCATTCCATGTCTTAACATAATTATTCTGGTATAATTTACAATTCTTATTGTATGTTATTAGTCATAGTGATACCCAAGTATTCTACTTTTGTCTTAATCTGGTACAAAAGATAGACCCTCTGGCAGTGTTGTCACTTGCTCAAATGGTCCTCCCAATCCCTATATTTCCACACTAGGCTGCTTTCAGGACCCTGGTGTAATAGCTACCCTGCTGATTTGCCAGTAGTTTTTATTTTTAAACTAAAATAATAGTTCAACAACTCCAGCCAAGGATGACTAACCCCCTAAAAAGTGTGTGTGGAGGGGAGTTTGGGTGTGTGTTTATTTACTTGTTTATTGAAGGTATGAGTTACCACTTCTACAGCCTTATCTTCCAATATATCGTTACATAGGGATTGTACATCAAAATGAAGGTATTGTAAATGCCACAGAATCAACATCTCTCTCTCTCTCTCTCTCTCTCTCTCTCTCTCTCTCTCTCTCTCTCTCTCTCTCTCTCTCCCCCCCACTCACACACACACACACACAAACGGGGGGGGGCTATTTGTCCCATAGGTAGAGTGAAGTATGAGTTCTTCTTTAAATCAAGAGAAAACTCAGAAGACGGAAGTTGAAGAGAAGTTGGAAGGAGAAGTGGGATACAAGGCTAGGAAAAGATTGGAGTTCTGTTCATCAACCCAGCAACCCAGAATCCCCCAGAAACGGAAATCCCCAAAATAATTCAGACAGCTAGGAATCCTTGTGTTGGACTTAAGCTTCCCATCTTTATATTTATATTCTTTATATTTATATTCCCATTATATTTATATTCCCATCTTTATAACAGTCCTACTGGCCTAGAGGTGGAGCTCTTGCCTCACAATCAGGAGGTTGTGAGTTCAATCCTAGGTAGAGGCAGATGTAAGGGTCTCCTGCTTGGGCAGGGGGTTGGACTAGATGACCTGCAAGGTCCCTTCCAACTCTGTTAATCTGTTAATCTATGATGTAAGCCGCCCAGAGTCCTTCGGGAGTTGGGCGGCATATAAATTTTATAAAATAAATAAATAAAAATAAAAAATCGCTGTACCAGGGAGAGACCTTCATATTTATGAACTTACAATATTGTGTTATATTCTGAAGTAATCAGTTCAATTCCACCTTAATATCTTTATTATCTTTAAAAGCAAGTTTTTAAAAAAAATCTGTAGCAGACCAATGCCTTCTTATATTGTCTCTGGGACATCTCTTCGGCATTTTCTTTTCCTTGTAGACTGATTCTCTGATCAGTTACTCACCCTAACCAAGATAGATTTATATTTATTCTGCACAGGGAAGATCTGCATCTTAGTACCTAAAATTTAAGAGTTATTTTCAAATGTTTACTGGACAAATTGACTACTAAATTTTCTCCTTTTGATATCTTCATTTCCTTTGTGTATATGCATGTTCTTTTGAATGATGAGTGTATTTGTGAACATGTTTTGGTTTAAAAAAAATCAGAGTATTTGATTTATTCAAGTTTGTGCCATTATTATGACTGACATTATCTATTGCAGTCACATTTTGTGGTAGCTAAATTAGTAAACAAACTTGTGAAAAGAAAAACATGTTTGTTTTCAGGTTAACCATGGATATAATTTGTGGTCATTATAATTTAATCTTGTACAATTTTCTTGATTGAATTATTTTTGTTCATAATGAAATTTATAGAGACCCTTATCTATAATTGTTAATAATCCTTAATTGTTCTTCTAATTTCTGTTGTGGATCTACATGACCTAGTGATATTGATAATGGATATGTTCACATAGATCCATATCTTTTTGCATTCAGTAACTTTAAAAAACCCTTCTCTTTAAGAGATTAGCTCCAAAACTATGAAAACATCAATGTATATAAAGTAAAAAAACATAACCCAAGAATATGAGCCATCAATTTGTTTTTCAATAAGAACTTTATTTTTCTTCTCAAGTAGATTTTTCTCATTAGTGCATATAGTATTTGAATTACTTCTAGGACATTAGCTTTTATTGCAGTATTTTAAAGAAAAATATAAATACCATACGTTAGGGTCTTTTAAAAATACATTTACTTTGTTCTAGAATGATTATAACGATCATTTTCATTTGGAGAGTTATATGTTTAAAAAATCCTTTTTTATAACATAAAGATTTCATATTTATTCTATTTGTTTTATCCTGCCTTTATTATTTTTTATAAATAACTTATAACATCAAACGTAATACTCCCTCCCATTTTCTCCACAAAAACAATCCTGTGAGGTAGGTTGTGCTGACAGGGTGTAAATGGCCACCCAGCCAGCTTCCATGCCTAAAGTGAGATTAGAACCCACCGTTTCCTGGTTTCCAGCTTGGCGCCTTAACCAGCAGGCCAAACTGGCCCTAATGTCTAGTCTGACTGATTCAGACTAAACCCTGATTTATTAAATATATATTGTGTCTTTCTACATGAACTCAATTAGGTTTATATAGATATGTCTTTTCATTTTTCTCTCAAAACAACAACGTGAATTAGGTTGAGTTGATTGAGAATGACTGACACCAAAATCAGTATTTTCACTGACACTTCAAATATTTTACCATTTTTAAAAGTCCTTGATATTCTATCACAGGACTATTAAATATTTCCTTATCAGACCCCAAAGTATTAATTGAGATAGAAGGACAGTTTCACATGAGACTTACCGGTATATCTATTAACCAAACATATGCTTCCAGGTCACTTTGAACCAAAAGACAAACACAAAAACAAGCAAACCCCAAAATAGAAAGATGGAGGCCAATTTGACCTACTTATTATAAAAATTCAAATTTAATGGCCCTGGGCACTTTCTCTATATAAGTGTAAACACAATATACTCATTGTCTCAGTCAAGGATATCAAACAGTCAATGAGTTTCCCCATTCCTCCAATTTAACTAAAGGGGTTGTTTTTCAATTTTCTCTGAGGGCTGCTCCTTTTCTTTTACTCGTAGCTCATAGAGGACATTTTTTTAAAATTATTATTATTATTATTATTTATTAAATTTGTATGCCGCCCAACTCCCAAGGGTATGGCAAATACATGGACTTATAATAGTTCAAATGTTAATGTCCAGTCCACCCAGCCATTCAAGGAGAGGGTGGTCTATGTTGAAAAAAGCAGACATTGGGACAGTGTAAGCTCTTGATAGACATTCAGACACAATGTGGTGCATATTTTGTTGAGGAGCACCACAATCACACTGAGGGGTAGAGACAAGACCCCACTTAAACAATAAGTCTTGGCAGAAACCATATTGGGTACGGATCCTGTTCAGAGTTGACAATGCTGGCGAGGAAGGTCAAAACCTGGCACCTTTTTTGTAGGGTCATCTATGTAACTGCCTGTATCTGGGCATTCAGCAGCCCATAGAGGACAATTATCTGCATATATAGACTGACTTCTATATCTGTGGAAGAACTGAAAGCTAATCATTTATCCTCATATTAAAAGAATGGACATTCCCAGGGAGAGTCCATTGACTGCTGGTTATGATTCACTTATTGTATTGCTCTATCAAACTAGCAATGATGTCCTAATTAAGAAATCCTGAAACCACCATAATATTTTCCCTCCAAATCCAGTTGGATTAATTTATAAACCAAGCCATCCTTCTATAATACTTTTAATACCCCATAATAAATAAGACGGCTTACCTATGGTTACCTTTAAATCTTAACAATGCAAAGTTTTCTGAATTTGTTACCAACTGAATAATATGATTTGCTGTATATCAACAAGAATTTAAGTCTTTTGAACACAAATCAAATCAACAGCTCCAAATCATCCACTAAATATTCTAGTTTCTTACCATGAGCCATTAAGTTATCTGCATTCCAACTCAAGAGCTCCAGACTAAGCTTTGAAAGTTTATAAATATTTTTCCCCATTTCCAAAAACTTCTGCTGCCTTCAAAATAATAAAGAGCTTTCCATACTTTTCCATACTAGCCATATAAAAAAGTTCCCTAGTCATTCTTAGGTTCCTTTGCAATTTCTGCTGTGTGCCTGTTTTGTGCCTTGCAATCTGTGCACTGGACACTTGGGTTGTCCTATGACCACTTTGTTTTGCTTGGCCCTCAGTCTCAATCATTGCCAGAAGAATCGCAAAGACTTCAAATTATAAATGACTAGGCACTTGGATGTTTTCACTCTGCATATAGTTGGTTATTGCTACTTATCTTGCAACTGCTGACTGCCAGCCAAAGAACATATAGTAATCATACTGTAGCTATAAAACAGGAAAGGGTTATGCTTGCACTAGTTGGAAGTAGCCAGTAAGTACTAGCTTCTTCGTACTAATCACATGTCACCGGCCATGCTGATGGCACTCTAGTCAGCAAAGCATATTAGCTTTTGTACACCCTTGCAATTGCCACACATTATTGCTGGCTTAAAGGGAAAAGTCCTACTTTATTCATGGATTAAGGTTGAGATAAAGCAGCATCATATATGGGCATGGCAGATTGGCAGAATAAAGGGCACGCTTGAACTATGGTTAGGTGCAAGTGGAAACAAGGGACAGTTCTTAGCCTTTGATAGAATGATAACAGATATGGAAATATTTCTCATATGTAACTGTGTTCAAATTTCCGTTCTTATGCCAACTGATTCTGCAATATAAGAAATCTCATTTCTTTGTCTATCAAATTCTCTGGTTAGGAAATGTATTTGATCTCATAGTTGAGTTAACAATATTTATTGAAATGCATCTGCAAGTAACCCATTTAGATAGTCTCTGATTTGGACGTAGTGTTATGGGAAAGAGGATGGAAAGTAGACATGTTAATTTGGAGAAATATCTGTGCCTGGAAATTAGAAATAGCTGTACTACCACTACCATTCCTAACTAATTATTCTGCAAACTCATTTTTGCTTTGCTGAATACAGTGTTACTTGAAAAGTAGACCAAGATCCTATAAAGATTAGAAGAATCACTATCTCCAAGTTTAAATTTGAGATCTCCAAGTTTAAATTGAACCCTTCCTTCCATATACTGGAAATTTACATCTTTAGTTTTATTTCTGCCCACCTGTAAGGACTAGATAATGGGGGGGGGGGGAGAAAAAAAGTAAGATTCTAAAAAATCTTGGGGCAGGGGGTTTCCTGTCCACTAAAACTGGGGAAACCTCTTGGAAGGGCAGAATCCAAATCGAGCTACTTGAAATCTGCTTATGCTATCCTGGAATTTTAAAAAAATATACAAAACTTTCAAAGATAACCATAAAAGGAAAAAGCTCAGCAAAATCAGTCACATAGAGTAAGGTGAGGACAACAATTATCCAGCATTACTTACCATGGAATTATGCCTTTGCCTAATTATTGTTCTCCAGATATACTATGGAGCAAACAAAATGACTGACTGTATATAAATTCCATTGTACTTTATCAACATACTTCATTTACTTTGGAGAAGGGCGCTGATAACTGTAACAAAATATGAGGTCAAATCTGAAGCTGAGAAGATCAGAGCAAAGATATTAAACCTGGTATTCAGTTTTTAGAATATCAACTCTTTAAAGGATCAGGAGGTATGTACACTCCTTCTAAATTTAAATTTAAAACTCTTTTTTATTTCAAGCATATGATACAAATAGATGAAGCACATAAACATGAAGCTGAATACACACACACATACATACATATACATACATGAAGCAAATTGGTAATTTTGTGATACCATTCATAATAGTCAAAGAAAATTGACAAGTGTATTGGTAAGAGTCAAACATCTGGTTTATTGCTGCCAAAGAAGAACAAGAAACAACACAGTGTCCTTTAGCATTGGGAAGTAGGAAAAGATATTCCTGTGTATGTGAAATGCTTAGAGATATGTTTCCATAAACCCTTCTTTCGAATAACCTATATGCTTTTGGATTAAAAAGGTTCTCCATTCATGATTTTACAAGAGTTGTGTAATTTATACCATGCGTTTTTTTTTAAAATTAAAGGATATATAGTCTAAACTTTAACATGTTTTCCACAGCAGTTTATGTAAACCCCCCACCCAAAAAAAGTCTTTTTAAACTGGCAAGTGTTCTAGGTAGAACCTGGAAGTTATTTTCTGTGTTTTCCTATTGGAAAGCATTTGGATGAAAATTGTCATCCCTTGACAGAATTCTCTTCCATTTCTCTTTGTGCTACTGCTTGATTAAGTTTTATGCAAGCTGAATTAAAATTTGCACATGGATGAAAATAGGGTTTCTGCAAAGAAGCCAAGTATTTTGTATAACACTACTAGATTCAACAACCCATGATTCCAGAAAGCACTGTTGCGAAGTATTACCATCTGTTCTTTATTTTCTTTCCACTAAATTATGAAATAAGAGTTTTAACAAAAGCTAGACTAACAAACTGTAATATTGTGCCTTCAGCTAAATAATTACTAAATATTATGATAACCTATATCAGCTTTGGCATGCAAATTTGTTATTTCTAATCTAAACTAAAAGAGCTGAAGAATGGTAGTAAATTGATGGTAGGTGGAAAAATGCATTACTTGGAACTAAATTGCTTCAAATAACTTCTCCCATTTGCAGGATTACCATAGACATCTTTTCAGCCAGCAGAGGAACAACAGGTTGGATTAGATAGGACTTTGACCTTATCCACATAGTTTTATAGTATATTCTCAAATTATTTATTAAAATAATCTGCTTAAACTTCTAATCCAAAATCCTAGTTAAATAATAAACTCAGTTTGTTTTTCCAATGAAAGAGTGGGAGAGAGAGAGAGAGACAAAGACAGAGAAAGATCTTTGATAAGCTGAAACAGAAAAGAGTGGGTTCCACTAGATGCAGATACTGGAATGTCAAAGATACCTTTCTTAATGCCTGCAAAGTTCCACTCAATTTTTTTTGTCTTCAAAAAAGATTATTTTAATTAAAACCTTTGCTTGCTGCAAAGGAAAACTCTAATTACATTTATTTATTCATTCATTATGCTTATATCCTACCTTTCTTTTTTGAAAAATTCCATTGGACTTCAAATACATCTATAGTATATGTATGTATGTATTATGTGTATTTATTTGTCTTTGTGTCTGAAATCTAAATGTAGCTCATTTCTTGCCAAGAAAATTAACAAAAGTAAGTAGAGAGAAATACCCTGCAAAGAGAGTGTAAACTAATAAGAAAATAGTATCCTTGCAATTAATTATGTGCCTTTTGGCAGCCATCTTGTTAATAGGCAATCTCCACCAGCAGTTCTTTTGTAAAAATTTCTACAATATTTACAATTCCAAATAAGTTCAACGAGCCCCAAAAGATTGAGGATTCCTGAGACAGTATAATTTATACCAATACAAACTGATTACATAAAACTGCACTACATTAAATAATTCATTCTGATTTTTCATTCTATTATCCTGATAAGAAATTCTGGTGCAGTTAAATGAGTATAAATATTAACAAATTTGATAGCTATGTTAATGAAAAAAATTAAGGTAAAATGAATGACTTAGAAAAGGATGTTTCATTGCATCTATAAAACAAATTGACTGAGGCTTTAACATTTAAAGGGGAAATGCAAATGACAACCCAAGAGAGTGACCCGGTTAATTTTTTCCTACTTCCCACTCTTTACAAAAGAGTCTTCTTAAGGCCTTGAAGGACTCTGTGCATTGAGACAAAGAAGAGATGAGGAGAAATAAAATCCTACAATAATATCTGAATGAACTAAACATTAAGCCTATATTAGAAGTAAAAGGAAAAATATAAAGTCGGTAATTTGATCAAAGTTTTATATTGTCACTTCTGGCCATCATTTTGGAACTTTCTTCTCACACCAGAACTAAAAATATAATGTTTTATGGATTTATTTATAGATAAGAGATGGGGATGGGATTAAGAAACAAATGAAAGTTTGGAGAGTTATTAAATTTGTTTATATTTGTTGTTATGAAGGTAGAAATCATTTCTTTATTCTTAGTTTTAACTTTCTTCTATTTTTCTATTTTTTCTTTCTTTTTCTTTTCCTTGCATTTTTAGTGCTTTTCTTTTCTTTTCTACTTTTAAGTTTAGTTTATATTACATTTTATTATTACAATTCTTAATAAAAATTATATGCAAAAAAGACGGAATAGCAAACTTTTGATTGAACTGTTGTATACAGTTTTTGTTGCTGCTTTAATCCAATAGAAGTGGCATGTAAATAAGGAGTTAAGTGACCTGGAACTGAACCTGTGAGAATTAGAAACTTTAGCAGGACCAAATAACAAGAGTGAAAAAAGAGCTCTTTTTTATGCAAAGCTTTCTTGCTAAGCTGTTAATTAAAATGAATGGATATCAAACTCAAAGAAAGCGAGTAAACAAATACCCTGCAACTTGCACACCAAAATATGTTCAATGGAGGATATAATGCCCATGCTCATTAGTCAACTTGTTTATACAGTATGCTATTTTCTCAGTCATTCTTATTTAGCAACAAAACTATGGATAGCAACTTATGTTACCTCTGCTGAAATAGAATGACCCATTGTTATCTGTTTAAGAAATAGTTGAGAAAGCACAGAAAGAAAATGTATGAAGACTAGACTGCAACATTCTAGACTGCAAAAATTCAGGCAAGCATAAAAAGGCAACAAAGAGATCATAAAATGTTCACCACATGAAAAAGATTTAAGCTAGTTTCAAACTCTAAGAAGTAACGCAACTCTCCCACACCTACTATTGAAACAGCCTTCTACTTTTGCATTTTTCAACACATTTTTTTCTTTATGGATGGAAGGTACTATGATTGTAGAGCCGTGGCGGCGCAGTGGTTACAATGCACTACTGCAAGCTACTTCTGCTGACTGCCGGCTGCCAGCAATTCAGCAGTTAAAGTCTCACCAGTTCAAGGTTGACTCAACCACCCATCCTTCCGAGGTGGGTAAAATGAGGACCCAGATTGTTGGGGCAATATGCTAACACTGTAGAGGGGGCTGTAAAGCACTGTAAAGCTGTATATAAGTCTAAGTGCTATTGCTAAGTGCTGTTACTATTGTTCAGAAATTGCCAATCTGCTTTGAGGGCCAGGTCCTATGTCATGCTGCAGCTTGCTTGATGGAATTCCCAGAGATATAGTAGATGGATGGATGGATGGATGGATGGATGGATGGATGGATGGAGGCAGGCCGGCAGGCAGGCAGGCAGGCAGGCAGGCAGGCAGGCAGATGCTTAAAGCAGTACTGACAAATTTATTTGATTCATGCTTCCCTTCAAATTCTCCAATGAACCAAAAATCTAATTCTATGAAAATATAAGTTGGAGAGAAGAGTATATAAAAAAAGTGCAGACAAAGTGACAGGGTGAGTTCCTGTCATTTGCTCTAGCTCCTGCCCACCTAGCATTTTGAAAGCATGTAAATGCTAGTAGATAAATAAGTACCAATTTGGTGGGCACAATAACAGGGATATGAAAGGAACACACAATTGTGAATTGCCAGGCAATGGTGATGTCACTGGTTAATCCTTTCAAACCGGAAGAGCCTTGATGCTTCTAACATGAGTGTGATGTGAGTTCTTTTCCAGTCCCCTCTGGCACTTCCCCTGTGCTTCAGGAGCTCTGAAAGATCCCTGGGATATAAATCATCTGATCCTGGTGAATTGAACTCATCTAAAGTAGAAAGGTGTTCTCTTACTAATTGTTTGCCTATTTTGACCTGCTTTCCTGTTCTGTCAACCACAGTGCTGCTTTTGATAAGTTGTACTATCTTTTCCTTTTACATGAAGACTAATGTAAAGAAGATATTAAGTAGTTTCGCCTCTTCCCTGTTGCCCCTCACCATCTTGCTATGTTCTCCCATTAGTGGACCTATCTACTGATTGGCTTGACTATTTTCTTATTCCTTACAATTTGAAAGAAATGCTTTTTAATATTTTTGGCAATTTGTTGCAAGTCTTACTTCATTCTAAGTCTTTGCTTTCCTGACTCCATCCTTGCAGATTTGGGCTATTTGCTGATATTCTGTTCTAGTTATAAAACCCTCTTTCCATTCTTTATACTTGTCCTTTTTGTCCCTCGGTTTGTCAGAGAGCTCTTTGTGCAGTCATGCTAGTTTTGTCTGGGGTCTCTCTATTTTTTTTTCTCTGTGTGTGGTATTGTGTTTGATTGAACTTTAACCTCGTTTTTCAGAATTTCCCAAGCATCTTCAGTTGTTTTTACCTTTAGGATTTCCATTCATGGGATCCTTCCTAATATCTCTTAGTTGTTGAAATCAGCTCTCTTGAAGTCTAGAATATTTGTTCGACTTTGTTCAATTGCCTGTGCCTACATTATACTGAATTCTAGTATGGCACGGTCACTTAAATTTCCTACAACTTTCCCCCTTTTATCATTTCATCCCTCTTAGTACCGGTAAGAATCAAGTCCAGTATAGCTGATCCTCTAGTCTAGTTCCTTCCTCTACTTTTTGGGTAACAAAGTTTGTCAGGAACCTGTTTGATCTTCCTCTTGCTGCAGAGTTTCTTTTCCAGTTTATGTCAGTCATTTATGTCAGAGGTCCCCAATCCCCTGGCCGTGTTCCACTAGCGGGCCATGGCCCATTCGAAACCCAGCTGTGCAAGTGATGGGCACACGTGCAGCTCCACTTGTGCAAGCTGAGGGCACTTGCGATCACGTGCAAAGCTCCATTTGTGCAATCGGAGGATGTAAATGCCCGCCACTTGTGCAAATGGAGCTGTGTGTGCTTGTATGGCACATGCACCTGCCACTCACACAGAACCATCCTCCCCCCCCACCGGGCCGCCAAACCAGAAAGTTTGGGCACTGCTGATTTATGTAATTAAAGTTCCCCATTACTACAGTAGTGTGTTTCCTGCACACCTCATTTAATTGATTGGAAATAGGGGAGGAAGGTGTGGGTTGGAAGATCCTTCTGAACCTGCTTCATACTGCTATTCAGGAGTTCTGCAGGATGCATCCACTCCTGGTCACCATTTTCAACATTTGGACTGATTGTCATACTTCGTCAACATAGATAAGAGGCTGATAAATTTCTCTAGCAAAGAATGCCCAATTCATATTGGTTGTGGATGATTATGGCTCCAAGAAGGAAGTTTAAGAAGGCAACATCTAAAGAGAGAGAGAGAGAAGCAGTTATATGAGGCTGTGTCTTTGAGTCTTATTAGTAAAACCAGGGAAGAGTTGGATTGTTTGAATATTCACAGTGATGCTGAATTGTATTGCTCCAATAAGGAACCCTTTTCAGCTGTTGGGTGAAAGAAAGGGAGCCCAAGCAGACCTCTCCATCCTTGTCATTCTGACAGCTATTTGACATGTTTTCATATGACATCCAGCAGCTATACTGATATTGACTTCTTAACACAAGCAGTAATGCCAGGCTGTTCTTGTCTCTTCATAGAAGAGAGAGGAGGGGAGGTCCTATTAGGAAATTTTTGGGAATCAGCTTCTTGAACTCAAGACCAACAACTATGCTAGCACAAGAATAACTAAATACTATTGAATGACTGGGTTCTAATGAAATACATTTACCAAGTTTATTGTGAAGTACAGATTTAACCCAAAGAAATTAATAGGAATTTAATGAACATCTAATGAAGTTAGATGTAAAGCACCAACAATATGATTTTTACTTGTATTGACATCAAAGTTCATTTTAGTCATTGTATCAAATAATGGTTTTTATATTGGTCAGTATTGCCCTCATAAGTACATATTTTTGTGGGTTCCATGGGATAGTTTGACAAGAAACTTCAGTATCAAGACTGATTAATGGGAAATCTTCCTCCAAGTCCCTAACCAGCCACAAAATTGCCTGATGGTTTGAAAAGATCAAAGAACAATAAAGCACTCGGTGTGATAAAAAGCATTAATGTATTTATCACTTCTAGTTGTATTAGTTTAGAGGAAATGGAATTTGAAGATGAGCAAGCATTTAATATCAGTATTGGAAAACAATACCTCATTTTCACTCCCATATTTGAATCATCACTCTTCTAAAACAAAATCTGACTGGTTGTAATCATACATTTAGTATGGAATTTTCAAGTGCAATTCTTTCATATTTACTCAAACATTCATTAATCCCAGATAAATGGGTAAAGGCCTGTAACCTTAATGCAAGTTAATTAACATTTTACTATGCAATACTATAAATAAAATGGAATCTTATTACAATTTCCATATGTGGTCTGCTTTTGAACTGAAAACTTATTAAGGCCTGTCAATGATAAACACAAAGAAATGGGTAAATTTAATCTCAGTTACCTTGACTAAATATTGAGAAAGAAAAAAAGGAAGAAGAAAAATATGGGCAATTGAAATTCAAAACTCATCTGTGGAAAAACAATTAATTCCGAAGTCTGTTCTGACCCAGTGGTGTAGCATGCACATAAATCCTTGTCTATCAGCCATCAACACCTAAGGCAGCAGAATACTGAAATGACTCCTTAGTCTAGCTGAAGCAATGCTCAAAAGATTAGGTATGCATGAGGTAATATCAGGAACCCCTTGAAGTCTGAAACTAATAACTATTCAGCTCTTGTTCCTTAAATCCGATCCTCTTAGCAATGTTTTGAAATGCTTAATTATTATATTCAGACTAATCGCTTTTTACAGTGTTTTTCCCCCTCTATGGTTTTGTTACATTATTAAGCAACTACTTAACCTCTTTTTGTTTATGCATATTGATTGTGGAAAATGTACTTTGGGATGCTTTGGAATAAATAATGCTTTCTGATGTGGTACTTTATTTTTAACTATTTTCTGAGGAAAGGAAAATGGTTTTGAGCACAAGCCTTCGTCTGCTGTGAAGTAGACTGTCGCAGATTCAGGTTTATCATATCAGTGAGAACTTATTTTGAGAAAGTTTTTACAAAAGCAAGAATTGATGCAACACTTGCTTCCACAGTGCTTTACAAATGCATAAGATAAAATACAAAAGTATGAAAGAAACAGGACTTTTAGAACAAGTCAGCAAGAACTTTAAATTTCTCTGCTGTACAATATTTCATGAAAAAGACAGCAGAATTCACGTTATCCTGAATGCTTGTATGGCATGCATGCTTACTCAGATATGGCTTAAACATAGTTTTACAACAATATCAAATTATCCAGTGCCTATGTTCTTTTCTGTGAATTCAGGACAATTTTTTCTAATTTTTAGGGAAACAACATTAAACAAAATAAAATTGAAAACTTGTCTCTAGAACAGTGGTTCTCAACCTTCCTAATGCCCCCGCCCCACCCCATCCCCGCGCGCGATGAGGTGACAGGGGCGTGGCAGGCTAGCACGCGCTTAGGCGACCTCTGTGAAAGGGTCGTTCAACCCCTAAAGGGGTCGCGACCCACAAGTTGAGAACCGCTGCTCTAGAACCAACCTTTGAAGTAATTTTAGGATGGTAATACCTCTTAATCAATTGAAAAATCTGCCTAGAACCATGGTAGCCCCCCACCTGAAAATTTTCAGAGGGAGACTGAATATTCACCGATCAGAGAGGGCTTTGTAAATCCCCGAGCAGAACGTTGTACTTGATGACTTTCTACGGTTTTCTAATTGCTTTGGCTGTTTTAAAAATTCTGAAATGGTTGCTGCTGCTCAGATAGATTCAAAAATAGGATATCAAAGTGATCTTGAGAGCCAGTTTGGTATATAGGTCAAAGGCACAAGGTTAAAAACTGGGAGACTGTAAGTTCTAGCCTTCGACATGATGCCACCTGGGTTTGGGACCATCCTTGGAAGAAGGCAATAGCAAATCTTTTCCAGAAACCCTGCTTGAGCAGGGGGTTGGACTCGAAGAACTCCAAGGTTACTTCCAACTCTGTTATTCTGCTAAATCAAGACTGACTTAAAGCCACAAGAAATGGTACTTGCATTTCCTAAAACTGTTTAGAAGGTACAGTTTCAGTGGAGGTTAAACAAAGTCCAATTGAAAGAGCTTGGTTAGAGTGCACGGTTACTGGATCTAGTTAACATAATTATGGTGATGCAACCATGCTCCTCGTGATTTTTATGTATGCCCATGATCCAAAACATGAGGATCCTTAGTGCAGCCATAGAATTTCAAACATACAAGAGCTTAAGATCCCAGCTGAAAGCCAAGAACCCTCTTGACTGACCAGTTCTTATTAAAACACCTGAAGTAATCCTTGTCAGGGAATACAGTATGTAATCACTATACCAACCTTTGTATTTTTCATCATTAATTCAAATGTGGATATCTTATGCCTTTATTTTCTAGGTTTTATCCCTGGAAATCCATGAAAATTCTCTAGAATATCATGAATATCTTTGAGTATCTTAGAAAGGCAAGTATAATTCAGGTAGTCAGATATGCATTCAGATGATATCAGCCTGCATTTCCCAGGGGATTATTTCCTTTTACTTACAGGGGGTGCACATTCAAATGCAAAACTGAACATAGATGCTATTATTTTTCCATACATGCAAATTCAAATGCATCTTCCAATATACTTTACTAACCTTAAATATAACCCATCTTGCACATCAGTTCACATATCAAGCCGTGGGTTTTTTAGATTTTTTAATCCCATCTTAATTATTTTATGAAGAATTCAAGGCAGCAAACATACCTAATATTTCTCTCCCTCTCTCCCTCCCTCACACACACACACACACACACACACACAGAGAGAGAGAGAGAGAGAGACACACACACACACACATATATATATATATATCAACATTTCAGCAATTTTCTAGTCCTAGTCCTGAAAAAAGGGTGAAGACTGATCTGTAAGGCAGCAATTTATTGCCTGTATATTTTGTATTGATATGGTTGTGTCTGCCTTCAAGCCAATTTTTGGCTCCCGATGACTGCTTGGACAAATTCCTTCCAGGACTGGATGAAAATGACTGGCTCAAAGTCACCCAGATGGCTTTGCACATAAGGCAGTACTACAATTCATGGTCTCCTAATTTCTAGCCTGGTGCTTTACTAAAGCCTTCTAAATTAAACAGCGATGTTAAGGATAAAATGGAGAGGTGCCAAGAGATACCATCCAGAACACTTAGGAATAAAGACAGATTTAAAGTTAAATACAGGTAGTCCTCGACTTACAACCACAATTGAGCCCAAAATTTCTGTTGCTAAGTGAAACTGTTGTTAAGTGAATTTTTCCCATTTTAGGACCTTTCTTGCCATAGTTTTTAAGTGAGTCACTGCAGTTGTTAAGTTAGTAATATGGTTGTTAAGTGAATCTGGCTTCCCCATTGACTTTGCTTATCAGAAGGTTGCAAAATGTGATCCCATGACCCCAGGACACTGCAACAGTCACAAATATGAATCAGTTGCCAAGCATTTGAATTTTGATCACATGACCATGGAGATGTTGCAATGTTGCAAGTGTGAAAAATGGTCATAAATCACTTTTTTCAGTGCTGTTATAACTTCGAATGGTCACCAAATGAACTGTTGTAAGTCAAGGACTTGTACAAAAATAAATCATCTGAAAAATCAAATTTTATGTTAGGTTGTAGGATAAATTTCTACATTACTAATGACATTTGGAAAACAGGATTGAAACTTCTGGCTTTAATCTAAAAAATAATTTTACTTGTAAACCCTATGCTTTTTGAGCCTTTGGAAGCAATCTAGAAAAGGATAAAACTAGAACTCAGACCATCTCAGGAATTTTATTGTAAAATTGGGAAAAACCAAAACTCAAAACAAAGATGCATTTGAATGCAATAATTCATGATATAGCTTATGTGGGAGAGCCTCTACAGGCAAATTAAATAGATGTAAAATAGCTAATAATCTGGCTACATCTTATCAGAAAAAAGCCAAACATTTAATCCTATTTAAAGATACATTCAATGTTTAATTATCTCAGAATTGCATTGTGTTAATATAATTTTCAATTTGTCAAAAAAATTCTTTTATCAAAAATATTCCTGGTATCCCCTGCCACCTGCCTTAAATAAACAGGTAGTCATTTAAAAATTTCCCACAATTCTCTTTAAACTGCAATACAAAATAAATCTAGGTCCTGTTTCATCATACCTGGATCATGGTTGGAAAGTTAATGACTGCTTCTAAGGAATCATCAAATTGATTCACAATGAGGAAGGTCAGCAATGGGGGAGAATAGGACTCAAGTCCAATATTTATTAGTTTTCACAAAGTTATATTGCCTGAAATGGCCTTAAAGGTATGGACAGTTTCATGAAATATACTTTGATGCAAATAAAATTATGATTCCTCTGTATACTAAAGCAAAACCCTACACACAAAATAGCAATGTGCAAAACTGCAAAGTACAATTACCACAGTTGATGCAGCCATTGTTTTATCCCTGAAAATTCCTTTTTGTAAGTTATATGGAAATGCAAAGCAAGCAAGTACATTTCAACCTGTGCTTCACCTGCCTTAATTCTGATGTGATCAGTGAAAAAATGTTGGCTTTGAAAGATCAAAATAAATAACATTGCTGTTAACAAATACAGATTTCAAATGGGAACAAGTGAAACTAAGCAGCTTGAGAAGATGTTAAAAAATCAGAGTTACTTCTGTACCTGAACAACACACTATCGGCTTCTGCTTAATGACTAAAACCTTGTTAATGCTGCATGGCTCACAGAGAACTATTCAGTAATAATAGTGATTCCAAATACTTCTCAAAAGCACACCAAGGAGACATAACTTTGCTCTATTAAATTGGGTGGAAGGTAACTAGAACTTGATTTCAAACCTAGGCTTCAAATGTTGCTGTTATACATACACACTTGTACTATGTGTAAATAAAATTAGGCTTCTCCCCTCCTGTTTTCCAAAGTGAAGTGCCACTTTTAAATATTTCCACTTTACTTGCTTTGAATTGCCAGAGATCAAATGAGTCAATTAAACGCTGTGTCTTTTTTGTTCAGAGGAGAGATGAAAGTAATTTGCAGCTCAGTGCATCTGTTTCCTCATCAGCACAGTAAGGACAGAGCTAATTATTGCAGGAAAACAATATGCTCATATAGATAGGCCAGTTTGCTTGTCATTCAGCTACTCTGATTTAAGAACAGGAAAATGAGGATTCCTTCCAAGTCTCCTTTCCTTTCCATTTACTGGGGATGGAGAACTCCAAACATTAAAGCATGATCATCTGCTGCTTTTAAGCATTAAACTTCATAAAGATTCTCCCAAAATTTGATCATTTATCTGTTGTTCCTTTGATCA
The DNA here is from genome assembly GCA_003457575.1 of Thermophis baileyi. Classification (NCBI taxonomy): domain Eukaryota; kingdom Metazoa; phylum Chordata; class Lepidosauria; order Squamata; family Dipsadidae; genus Thermophis; species Thermophis baileyi. The sequence continues at coordinate 495,084 of QLTV01002703.1, read as the reverse complement.
ATGTAGCCTTCTGGTGTCAATATGTTAAATTAAAATGAACACGTTCATGCATATAAGAAGCCAAGGAATCAGGGTTGAGTAGATAACATTCTGTACAATTAGATGATTACACTATCAGTAAGATTAAGATTGATCTAATCTTTACTGAGTATAGATAATGCACAAGTGCACCTGCATCTCCTTCTCTCTCTTAGCATGTCCCCTACTGAACTAGCAATATTACCCTAGGAGTGCTCATTACAAGATTTTAAGAATCTGAGTATGTAACACATTCTTTTTTCTTCTAGCCTTAACAGACTTTCCAAATGTCCCAAATCTTTGCTTTGGATAGAAACCATCTCTTGAATAGATGAATTAGAGAACATTCATTTTCTGCTCCTATCAGTATTAATGAGGAAGTTTTGAAGTGAAAGTATAATTACTTGTTTTAAGATATTGGTTATTAAGTAACTGCCACGTCTGTTGTTCTTACTAATGTTTTCAGTTTACTCTTCCCATAATTACAGGTAAAAATATTTATTTACAGATTAACATAGTTGGAAGGGACCTTGTAGGTCATCTAGTCCAACCCCCTGCCCAAGCAGGAGACCCTACACCATTTCTGACAAATGGCAGTCCAATCTCTTCTTGAAAGCCTCCAGTGATGAAGATCCCACAACTTCCGAAGGAAAGCTGTTCCATTGGTTGATTGTTCTCACTGTCAGAAAATTTCTCCTTATTTCTAGGTTGAATAGAGCTCTCCATGATCAGTTTCCATCCATTATTCCTTGTCTGGCCTTCGGGTGCCTTGGAAAATAGTTTGACGCCTTCCTCTCTGTGGCAGCCCCTCAAATATTGAAACTCTGCTGTCATGTCTCCCCTGGTCCTTCTCTTCACTAGACTAGCCATGCCGAGTTCCTGCAACCGTTCATTGTATGTTTTAGCCTCCAATCCCCTAATCATCCTGGTTGCTCTTCTCTGCACTCTTTCTAGAGTCTCAACATCTTTTTTATAGTGTGGCGACCAAAAGTGGATGCAGTACTCTAGATGTGGTCTT
>QLTV01002703.1:458088-474117 GCA_003457575.1 Thermophis baileyi | reverse complement strand
AAGCATAGTACATAAAATTATACGATACAATGTCCTATCTGTCAATGAATACTTCAACCACAAAACTACACGAGCACACAATAGATACAAACTTATGGTAAACCGTTCCAAACTTGATTGCAGAAAATACGATTTCAGCAACAGAATTGTCAATGCCTGGAATGCACTACCTGACTCTGTGGTTTCTTCCCCAAACCCAAAAAACTTTAACCTTAGACTGTCTACTGTCGACCTCACCCCATTCCTAAGAGGTCTTTAAGGGGCGTGCATAAGCGCACCAGCGTGCCTACCATCCCTGTCTTAATATACCCTTTTATTCGTATCCATTTCATGTATTCATAATCATGTTTATACTTATATCTGTTATCTAATACATGCTTGACGAAACAAACAAACAAACAAACAAACAAACAAACAAAAATAAATAAATAAATAAATAAATAAATAAATAAATAAATAAATAAATAAATAAATAAATAAATAAATAAATAAATAAATAAATAAATAAATAAATAAATAATATGGCAGAGACTGTTGTGAACTGATCTCTAATTCCATTATGCCCTTTGCTGGCAAACATTCTTACTATCAAAAGGTAAATGTATAATATGTGTATTTGCATGTTTAAGCTTTTTTACTGATTTTTGCTTTATTCCTTGATTTTGTGACATTTCCATTTTGCTCACAAGATACTATTCCACAATGAACCATAAAATTAAGTGAAATTCCACAAAAGCTCACTTTTTACATTAAAATGTAATTAATGACAAATACACTGACTTCTAATTATACAAAAGAACACTCTTTCAGGGATAAGGTAATTTGCTAATGAAACATTATCAAATATTGTCAAAATATAAATGAATAAGAATGTAACAATGTTGCTGTATAGACAAAATGCCACCAATACTTGCAGAGGCAAGTATTACTGTAAGAAAATTGAACAATCATCAGGTTAGAGGAACTTTTGGGATATTGTCAAGAGTCTATAAAACTCTTTCTGGAAATACCCAGTTTGCTCTGAACTGAATCACCCAAGTAAGATTTGCTTAAACAAAACTCTCTTCATCATTCATGGGAACAAAATGAATTAATACACCATTTTTTATTTTCAAATTAATACTATAGAATGGAATGCACAAATACACTTCATGAAAAGATCAAGTATTATGGCAGTTTCTACATCAGAATTCCTAGCTTGCATAGAATAGAGTCAGCAAGCTTGGAGTAAAAGTGGTTTTTGTGGTTAGCAGAGAATGCTGCATGTGGCCTAGATAAGGCTAGTAGTCTACACCACTGTATGTAGGACTACATGTAGCCTTCTATTTTACTGAGAACTGGATAACGCCTTGACCAAATATGTGATTATGTCATCTAGTTAAAAATACATAATTGTGTCATCTTAGTTTATTATTTATCATGTATTAAATTTATATGTTGCCCATCTCACCATTCAAAGTGACTCTGGGTGGCTGTTGTTGTGGATACACATTGGAATTCATAGGTTGATAGTTGCATGATGACATATGAATGTAGAGACTCCAGCATAAAGTAATTATATATTTTAGTGCTATTGTTGTTCTTTAATGTATCTTGTGCTCCACCTAGTGGCCAAATACGAATCTTTATTGAGACCCGGCCCTGTAAGGGTCATCTTCCCAGAATCCCTCATTCCAAAAAACAAGTGCATTCTGGGATGCCAGACTCCATTTCCTTTAGCATTTGGAGGAAACAGAAGCACCAGGAAGAATCCAACCTAATTCATGGCACATGTCCATCTGAGGACAAAGATCTATATCCCTTAGACACAGCATCGCTGGTGAAATTTAGATTTATCAGTATTTGTTAATTGTTATGCTCACCAGCAACTCAACACTGCTTATTTTGTATTTGGGTTCTTATTGTATGTGTTTCTATTTTTCCCAGTTACACCATCCTGTTCCTTTAATAAAACATCCAGATCTATGCACATGGTCTGTTTTATTGGAGGATAGGTGGGTTTAGCTGCATGTCAAGCTGCACACAAAGTAACGTGTAGGGAGGGCAGAATACTGTGATTATGTCATTCTGTGATGTAAACATGAACAGTATTAATAAGAATGGTAATTCTTTTGGGAACATCTGCTTAGATAAAGATACCTTTTTTCAGATATGTGGTTTAAGATCACCACATTGAAAAGAACTAAATGTAAATCTAAAGGCATGATTGAGTTGCCTTGTGGCGAGATGGGCAGCAAATAAAATAAATAAGCAAATAAATAAATAAATAAATAGTTCATGATGAAAGAAAATTTGTGAAGGTGATAAGAATGTGGAAGAGATTATTATTTGCCAATGGTTGATCTTGGGAAAAACTGTGTATGGAAGTAAAGGAAATAAATAAAAAATAACAAGAGAAGTTAAACCCAGGGTAGCATGCAAGGATATGAAGGTACAAAAAAGCAAAATGAATAGTAGTCTTGTAATCTAGCTGTAGCTCTACCTTTTTCCTGTTCCTGTCTCATGTTTTTAATTTCTTTGGTTTAGTATTTATTCTCTTTCTGCCAAATGTTATTGAAATGGTGCAATGTCGTTTTGGCTTGAATGATTGATTGATCAATCTGATATCTCTTCTGCAATCAAACAACAGTGGAATAAAGGTACAGCAAATCATTCACAGTGAAAGAATATTAAACTGAATTATTTCCAAAGGGGAATCTGAAAGATTCCCCTTTGTCTTTCTTTAGAACTTGGTTGCATTTAATTGGGCTGCTTTCAGATCTAATGTGATGAAATTTGCACCTTTAATGGGAGTTCCTTAATGCCTTTTCTTATTGTTTGCTTTTTTCCTTTTTAGTTTTAGTTAAACCACAAGTCAGTGTGTTGCAAAGCATCATCTTCACTCCCACAAATGCATCACAACTATTTTTATTTTAATAAAAATGGCTGTTTCGGAGAGTTCAGCACCTTTGTGGTCACTCTCATTAAATTAAATATAGTAGGTCTAGTACAGGGGTGTGAAACTCAAGGCCCAGGGGCCAGATCCGGGCCACGGGGTGCTTAAATCTGGCCCATGGGGCCAACCTGGAAACAGCGAAGGACCGGCCTGCGGTGCCTCTACCAGCAAAAACAGAGCTCCGTTTTCACTGGCAGAGGGTTGCAGGAAGCTGTCGCAGCCGAAAAGGGAGCTTGGGAGCCCGTTTTCGCTGGCAGAGTGCTTGGGCCACTACAGGCACCCCCGACTCGAGTCACATCGAGTTGGCCACACCCACCCTGGCCACACCCACCCTGGCCCCCCGAGGTCAAACACAACCCCGATGCGGCCCTCAATGAAATCGAGTTTGACACCCCTAGTCTAGTAGATCACATCTGTGCTACCATTTTTAATTTTAACCTGCCTTTATTAATTTTATAAATAATTCACAATAGGAAGCATACATAATACTCCTTCCTCCTCCTATTTTCCCCACTGCTAATCATAATTAAGTAAAAGGCTGTATATTACAGTATTCTAGGTCAGACAAGGGAAAAGGCTGCATGTGGCTCAAAACCTCTTTTTTGTGGTTCTAAGAACTATTCAAAATTGTAACCAATAATGCTAGTGGTTGGTTTTCTTTTTGTTTTTTGTTGGGGGGTTGGCAAAGAAAGTAATTTTTTTTTACTAAATAATGTTTAAAATTATTCAAGCCAAGCCTCAATAAATGATTAAAATTTCCAAAATGTTCTATCTCCATCCTGATTTTCAATGATACTACATCACTGACACACTCCTGTGACCTTTAGCCACTGGGGAAAAAAATGATTTAAAATGTTAGCCTCTTTTGCTCAGAAAAGTTACTTGCCCCCACCCAAAGCACAAGTAGGACTTGGTGATGGAGGAGTGATGATCTATCTCTTCCGGGAGAGGTTAAAATTGAGCAATATGCTTTTGCTTTATGGAGTGAAAAATAAACAGTATATTAAATATTTTACTGCAGGGTTTATAAGTACTAGGATGTTTTCATGATGAATACAGGTCATTGGGAACTGCTAAGCTTTGCTACAGAACAGAACTGCCAACCTTTCAGGAGACTATACCATCACACTATCTCACCAATGTTGACTACTCTTAATATTTTTGAATTAATTAAAGCAATGGAGATCCTCAGGCCCCATTTAGTGGCATTACGGGCATTCAATTGCAAACCCACTTAAGAGACTGTATGCAACAATTAGATAAAATAAAATTACAGGAAAATCATGCTATTAAGTTTGTTGATTATAGTTACTACTCTTATAGCCAAGCATCCAGGATCTGTTTTGCCTTGGAGTTGCAGAACCTTACACCGACTATGGGCACCTTCCTCCTGAAACCTCCCATAGGTATAAGAATCAACTGCACCTCATTGTTTATAAAAATGGTAAAACCTCATTTGAGACGCTCAGCACCTGTTGATATTATGGACTCAGCCAAGAGGTTTTCTTGGGAACAAATACAGAATTGTCTTGTCATCGCCTTATCCTAACTTTTTGTTGCTGTTGTTGTGACTTTCCAGCCTAGCCAGGTACTTTTCTCTCTTTTATCTTAGGTATAGTCAAGTTTATTTATGTTTATATATCATATTTATATTCTGGCACAGTCATAGATTCTCAGCATCTCACAGCATGAAAACAGTAATAACATAACAATACAAAATACAAAAATAAATCAAAATGTTTAACTTTTTCTAAATTCTAAAGTATTGAAGAAAATTTCTATGGGTAATTGGTTACACTCCAGGAGGGAGTTTTGTACCCCCAAAATTCAGGAACATGTTCACATCTAAAAGTAAAGTTTGAATATTTCTTGTCATATAGAATCCCTTTACATTTTCAGTTACAATGAAATGCTATATTGGGAGAGTTACTAAGGTGTCAGTTTCTTCGTAATTCAACAATATTCAGAAATAAATATTAATTCTGAAGCCTTAAAAAAACCAAATCTGGTTTTTAAGATGTAAGTACTGAAATATATAGCAATAAATTAAAGTTAGGCTGAAGGATGAACAAACCATCTAATTTTTTTAAAAATGGAAATTATTACAGTTTAAAAAATAAAATATCCACTACACAGATAATCCTTGACTTATGACCATTTGTTCAATGATCAAAACAGCAAGTTGAAGTTACAACAATGCTGAACAATGTTTTACAAGTGGTGCTCGAAGTTACAGCCATTGCAGTGCTCCCGCAGTCACATAATCAAAATTCAGCATTTGACAGTCTGCCCACACTTTTGACCACAGAGTGCTTCAACCTCCTATCTCCTCCTATCTATATCCTTTTGGCCCCTTGCAGTCTTCAACCCTACCAAGCACCATTCCTTCTTAGCATGCCGTAGGCTAGAGCTGCAGTACACCAAAGAGCCCCTTTGCTCTGTGCTATAAGTATCCTTTGGGAAGCAGCCATTGCACCATGTGGCCTTCCTACACAGTGGAGGCTGTGTGGGTCCATCTCAGAACCAAGCATCAATTTTGGAGGTGCTGTGATGAGTTGTGGTCACTCCAAAGTGGTGCCCAGGAGAGAGCCATGTGGCCTGCAAGGAAGCTAGGATGGAGGGACCTGCTCTCCTTTCCCAACATGAGCTCCTGAGATATACATATATATTATGTGCATGTGTATTATGCACAATAATGGAGAAATACTGAAATACACACAGGAATGGATTGTGAACATGACAAATATTGCAGAAATTGCAAAACTGACCTATTTGGTGAGGATCAAAACAATAAACGAGAATTTTTATAAAAGTCTGGAAACCTTTTATGGACTTTTTGCTGAAAATTGTACGAGAGAGACTGGCTGAGGTAGGGAGAGGAGTCAAATGGAGAATTAGTCTGGAATCCCGATGTCAGCACAAGAGGATAAAGTCCAACCTTCTTGAATGCCACTGAATTTTATCTAGTCTCACTCAGGTGCAAACCATAAATCTGAAAAGATGCAAGCGTGTGTCTGACAAAATGGGAATAAGTGATATAATGATTTCTAGATTAAATAATTGAGAAAGATTGAATAAGGGGCTGAAGAGATTTTTGTAATATCAAAGAAGGAGGGATTAATAATGAATTTATTTAGAACTGCTGAAAACTTGGAAGTCTCTACTTTTTCTGGTTGTTTCTTTATCCTTTTTTCTTTTTCTGCACTTCTTTTTCTTTATTCTTTATTCTTTTTTCTTTCTTTTTCTTCATTCTTTTTTCTTTTTGTCTATGTATTTTCATATTTTATCTTTGTAAAAAAACTCTTAATAAAAATTATATCTAAAAATAATGAAATTCATTGAACATTCTGTATACACATTGCTTTGAAAATCAATATCTCAACAATGCATTCCGCCTTAGTCATGCAAACTATTCAGACTTGCATTCAGATTAACTGTATAACACAGGGGTGTCAAACGCAAGGCCCGGGGACCGGATCCAGCCCATGGGGTGCTTAGATCTGGCCCGCGGGGCTGCCCTGGAAACAGCGAAGGACCAGCCCGCGGTGCCTCTGCCAGCAAAAACAGAGCTCAGGAGGGCCACGGGTGGCTCTTGCAAGCTCCATTTTCACTGGCAGAGGATTGCAGGAGGCCGTCGCAGCTGAAAATGGAGCTTGGGAGCCCGTTTTTGCTGGCAGAGCGCGAGGGCCACCACAGGCGCCCCCAACACGAGTGATGTCAAGCTGGCCACGCCCACCCTGGCCACACCCCACACCCCCTGAGGTCAAACACAACCCTGATGCGGCCCTCAGTGAAATCAACTTTGAAACCCCTGGTATAACAGTTGCCCAGTTGCTTGTGACAATCAAGAATAATTTACTGGCAATCAGAAAAGGCTGGTTTTTCATCGATTTCTTTCAGCTTACAAAGGACCTCTATTCTTACGCAGATGCTCAAACTCTGTTTCTGAGTTCTACCATTTCAGACTGCAGATAAGAGTTCACATAACTAGATATATTCTCCATAGAAGATATAGCATTGGGTTCAGCTATTTTGCCTCAAAAAATACTTTTAACGATATTTTGTGTATTTTAGGGTTCATACTATGGTTTTCATATATATTCCACTTCAGAATTTTTTTTTAAGAAAACCACTATAGTACCAATCTTCAGTACTTGGGATCAAAAGTAGTTCTGGAGAACTTAAAAAAGATAGTTGGGGACCATATGAAATGCTGGTGCTTTAGACTGCCCATTCTAGTGGCAGAGTATAATGATGATTATTCTACTGATATAAAACTTTGAATTTATATTAAATTCTACTAATTCATTAAGTAGCAGTTACACATCTTTAGAACTGTCTGGGTATGAAAAATTGTTCATAGGACTAAATCCTTTAAAGTCAACTGTACACAAAATATCACCCCTAAAACAACTAATAATGATTACAACTGTTGCTTTGGATTAACATCTTTTTGCCTCAGCAACTGATTGTTTGAACTTACAATTAAAATTACTTTGAGACAAGAATATTTTCATTAATTTCCCTTTTCTTTGTTACCTTGTCATATCACAGATACTGTATCAGAGCTCATTGATTAATCACTTGACACTTTTATAAGACTACCTACAATTATAGCATTTGATTATAAACCGTTACATCAGCTACACAACTCCTTAATTCTACATTTCATTACTGTGAAAGAGACAGGCAATCAAGCTGTATTCACATGTAGAATTGTCAGTGTAAGAAAAATATACACTTGAGAATAAAATCCATTTTAGGTGTTAAATAGCATACAGTTTGAAATATATTGAAAAGTGAGTTTATAATGGATAATGACTCAGACAATATTTGGACTGCGTCACATTGTTCTAAATTTGTTTGGTATTCCTCACAATGGAAAAAATCAGAAATCCTCCCATTGAGCATCCTGCTTCAGCATTGAGCATTAATTAATAATTAATTGGAGAATATGACATTGATTTGGGGCATGGAGAAAACAAAACTGTCCTTAATTAGCATGACATCAATTAATACCACCTTTTGCTTCAATAGCAATGTTTTCTACATTCAATGATGATGACGATGATGATGATGACCATGTACCATCCTACTCTCAGCAACTTCATGAATGATGGCCATTACATTGAACTTAGTCCAATAAATATTGATCCAGTTGGTGGTACACTACCTGTAATAATCCATGATTACTATGATGATACATTTAGGTGCCTTGAAACAGAGCTCCAAATATATTATTTAACATGAATATTAAACATAAATTGTGTCTGTGCTTTGCCAACAGCACTCAAACATTTCTGTGATGAGTTCAAAATGCTGGTTTAAAGCTTGATGGCTTGCTGCTGAGATATCTGAAATACTGCTTGGACATCATGATTCTCCGTCTTTCTTTAACTTTCAACTTTAGAAACCATTTTAAGCGTTTTCTGTAGTTTGAGCAGTGTTTCACGGAAAACCCAGAATAGCATTATTTTTTTCTATTAAACTAAATAATTACACAAAATAAATCAACAATACATATACCTGATGACAGATTTTAAGTGCATGTCAAATTACACTAAATTACAATGAACCTGTGTTATAGAATCATGGGGCTGGAGATCTTTTTGTCTATCCCCTGCCAAGGAGAGGGTCTTTGTAACATCCCAGACGAATGACTGTTCAATCTTTTCTTGAAAACCTCCAGTGATGGAGCACACAAAACTCCGGGATGCAAGCGCTTCCATTGATTAATTGTACTCATTGTCAGGAAATTCCTCCTGAGTTCCAGGTTGGATCTTCCTTTGACGAGCTTCCACCCACTGCTTCTTGTCTTGCACTCAGGAGCTATGGAAAATAAATCAACCCCCTCTTCCCTGTAACAGCCCTTCAAGTATTGGTATCATGTCACCCCAAGCCTTCTTTTTGTTAGACAAAACATACCAAGTTCCCTTAGCTGTTCATAGTATGATTTAGATTTAGATTGTATGATTTAAGCTTTGGTGGCACAGTGGTTAAAGTACAGTACTGCAGGCTACTTCTGCTGACTGCTGGCTGCCTGCAATTTGGCAATTTGAATCTCACCAGGCTCAAGGTTGACTCAGCCTTCCATCCTTCCGAGGTCAGTAAAATGAGGACCCAGATTGTTGGGGGCAATATGCTGACTCTGTAAACCGCTTAGAGAGGGCTGTAAAGCACTGTGAAGCGTTATATAAGTCTAAGTGCTATTGCCATTGCTATTTAGATTTAGATACTTTATCATCTTTGTTGCTCTTCTCTGGGTTTTTTTTTTTAAATTCAAAATCATCCCCCTGAATTCCAAATATTTTTATTCCACTGGCGTTCCAATGATGTAGAACAGCGGTCCCCAACCTTTCCGGCTTCGTGGACTGGCAGCAGCAGCAGTAGCAGGCAGCGGGGGGAGGACATGGTTTCGCACACACAACCTACTTCTTAGCATGCGCAAATGGAGCTTCGTGCACTTGCTGCCACTTGCGCAGCCCGGTCCCCAATGGGCCATGGCCTGGTACCAGTCCGCAGACCAGGGGTTGGTGACCCCTGGTATAGAAAGGCAGAAAAATAATTTCATTTTAAATGAATGGTATGCAAAATATTTTTAATTTGATGTTTTTCACATTCAAAACATCCCATTTCAAATTCAAAACAGCTCTTCCATCCTTACCTGACCTGTTCTGCTACTATTTGGACATGGATTTAATTGTATTTGTTCATTCTACAACAAGTCCCCTCACACTTTACAAATAGCATTTCGCAATACAGAGTTTCTGTTCAGTTCTCCATTCAAACAGGCCTGAAGGCCAAGAAAAGTTTCAAACAAAGTGTCCTGGATGTTGCTGCTCAAGGCAACACAGAATCTCTTAAATGGGATAACTGCTTGAACAAGCTGACATAACATAAATCAATTTTCCAGACAGAAAATTGTAGATTTAACAATTTACATACCCCAGCACCTTAAAAGTTTTTGTTGTTTTTTTTAAAGAAGAGCACTGTTTGAAGAACTCAGTTATGTGGTAAGGTACCGTAACAGATGTTACATGGAGATTTTTTTGGCAGAAAGATGCATACAAGGTGCTTGAGTTGTTGCTAACACAGAGATATCCTGATTATAAATGATACTTTGTAACAGGAATTGATCATCTACCGTAGATCCCTTCTTAAAATCTAAGGCATATTGGAGACACTCACAATTTGCAGCGAACAGCCTCACTAAGATGACTATCTTCTGTATCAAAAGCATTGAGAACAGAATGGATCAACTTGAGCTGAGGTTGTTTGCAGGGGTGATGGGATAACATGAAATAGGCTGCACCTCTTTCTTAGTATTGATTGTAGTTTCTTCATATGGTCAAATGATTGATTGATAAATTAACTACTATTGCCATTGTTAGTTTTACTTTTATTTTGGTGCATTGCATATCGCCAAGTATTATGTTTGTATTAGGTGGCCATATAAATTCTGCTAATAACAACAGCAATAACAGAATGCTGCTTCCAGGTTGGAACACTTTTGTCAGGACAGCACTGGGACACTTCTGGTAAGGGCAAAACATCTCATCTCAGCCCTGAACTCTTTTCTGCAAAATTTGAAACATCTCGCACATCACTAGCTATGCTCAGGAGCTGAGCTGAGCTGAATATGCTGAATGCTCCAAGGCAGGGGTCCCCAACCCCCAGGCCACGGCCCACTACCAGGCTGCGGCCAGTTCAAAATTGGGCTGCGGGAGAGATGGGCAAGCCTGGCAGATATTTGAGCAGAAGGTGCTTGTGCTCACATGCAAAGCTCCACACAAGCGGAGGGCATTGAGTGGAGAGCGCTTGCGCTCATGCGAGTCAAGCTTCACATGTGAGCACAAGCACCCTCCGCTCAAGTGCCCTCCACTCGTGTGAGTGGAGTTTCACATGCGAGTGCAAGTGCTTGCCACTCACGCGAGTGGAGCTTCACACACAAGCACCTTCCGCTCCTGCGTGAAGCTCCATTTGCGCAAGTGGAGGGCATGTGGGCCCGCCACTCACACAAATGGAGCTGTGCGCGTACCCATGCCCCGCCACACACACACGCCCCCTCTGCGCCAGGTCGGGCCGCCAAGCTGGAAAGGTTGGGGACCGCTGCTCCAGGGGGTAGGGGAAGGGCCATGTATATGGCCTTCATACTTTTTCTCCTTGTCCTCCATGCATTCTGCTGGAAATCTAAAAGAAAGAAGCATTTAAGTTTGCCAAAATAAAAACACAGCCATATACACATCCTGGCATTTGACTTTATTGGATCCTAGAGAGTGTGAAGAGGTATACTGCAAAAAATGAAAGGATGGATGGATACATACTAATCATATCTACCAGAAGCACAAGCAGATTCTTTGTTATGAAAACAAATGGAATCCATCACTTGGATCAGGATAATGATTTTGCCAGTACTGTATGTTTTTTGATTAACTTACCTCAGATCCTTATGGTAACTTTGTCTATACAAAATTAAACACCGATGTTAATTTTTGATGTCAGAATTAAATATTGTTGAATATATTAATAGTTGCTTATTTCAGATCCTCATGTTTGCAATATTATTGTTTTTCTAAAATTTTACAGTTTCTGAAAAATTTTGTGAATTTTGTCAAATTTGGCTTACTGCACTTGAGAATTTTTTAAACTCACAGTATAAAAGATATTATTTTTTAATATTGTAAGCCACCCAGAGTTACCGTGGGGTAAGATAGGTGGCTAAAAATTTTTACATAAAGAATAGACTAGACTAGACTAGACTAGACTAGACTAGAGTAAAATAAACTTAGAATAAACATAGAATAACATAAAATAATAGAGTTGAAAGGGACCTTGGAGGTCTTCTTATCCAACCCCCTGCTCGAGCAGAAGACTCTATATCATTTCAGATAAATAGTTGTCCAGTCTCTTTTTAAAAGCCTCTGGTGATGGAGCACCCACTTCTGAAGGCAAGCTATTCTATTGGTTGGCTGCTCTCACTGTTAGGAAATTTCTCCTTAGTTCTAAATTGTTTCTCTCCTTGCATTCAATTAACTTGCATTCAAATGCAAACTAAACAATTTTCCTCAATATTAGTCAGAAGGAAGAAGGAGTGATTTCTGTTTGAAAAGCTAAAGCAGTAAATGATAATAACTTTGTGCATAAGTTTGTTCAATTCTTACATTCAACCAGTTTACCAGAGAACTTATCAGTCTCTTATTTAGACTCTAATCAATGTCCTGTTAAAGGCACTGAAAAATTATCAGGTTTATCTTAAGGGATGCAAACTGTACATAATGATTATTCAGGATAAACGTTACACAGGCTTGAAACTAATCTGACTTTCTTAACTTTTATAAATGTAACCATATACTTGAATCAAACAAACATGTACAGTATAACTCGGGCAACATGGGAAGTTGCATACTGTTCAGATACACTCTTTATACCCTGAACTCTTACAAAATAGATAAATACATTTTACACATGACAGCAACTATGCTTAAGTTTTAAAATAGAGTGTAGAAGCAGACAAAATATACACCAAGAGTAATCTACACACTCAGCCTCTAAAAATAAATTGAAGTGCTACGTTTAAATGTAACCCGATGCTAAAGCAATATGACAGCTGGCATTTGTCTTTCTCAGGAAAAACCAATGACAGAGTTTACTCATTGTGACCCAATGGATACTGCGGCAAATGCTAAGCTATTATTGGAATATTTCTAGCTATTAGTTAACAAACGTCCCTAAAACAGGCTTCTAAGAATTGAATGAAGAATGTGCAGAAAACTTCCTCGCATTAAAATTTACTTTGAAGAAAATATATAGCCATGAATATATTAAAATATATATAAAGACCTGATATTATAAAAGGTACAGTACCTTGCAATAATAAGACATAGCCAATTTATATCCCTGGAAAAGTGAGATTAAACCAATATATATGATTTCTGTGTAGGTTATCTTAATTACTTAGTGTGGTAAACACATGTGTCTCTTCCACTGTGCACGTTTTAAGACATATGATTCAGGAATCTTAATTCAAGCCCATATAATTTTATTTATTTATATTCCACCTGAATTATTTTTATCAATAACTCAAGTGGCGAACATATTTATTATACCTTCCTCCTATTTTCCCTACAACAACCCTATGAGGTAGGTTGGGCTGAGACAGAGAGAGACTGGCCCAAAGCCACCCAGCCAATCTTCATGCCTAAGGTGGAACTAAAAGTCACAGTCTCCCGGTTTCTAGCCCTTTCCCTGTCCCTAAATAGGACTTTATTTGGGTGGAGAGAGAAAAATCAACTGGGGCTTCTCTTTGTCTATATAATTTGACAAATGTCCTCTTTCCCTTTGAAAGCTGCCAGAAGCAAATGACTCAGAATATCCCAGTTTCAGATAACAGAAGTTTCCAATCTAACAAAATTGGGAAGGATGGGGATGCTTCTGCCCCTACACCCAAATGTGGCCCTGGGAGAGAATTAGCTCCTACCAAACCTACTGCTGCTTCAGTCAATCTGTAAGTGTATGTTAGAAGTTGCCCAGCCACAGCTCCAGCCCTGTATCTGATAGTTACACTCCAATGAACTGTAACACCACTTTCAGTAGGGACAGAGAGGGCAGTTTCAACTAATCCTGATGGGAAAGATAGTGAAGGCAAAGGTAGGTGAAAGTGTGAGTATTATGTCCTAAAAAGTTTCCCAAAATTTTTGAACTGTAGATCAGAGGATTTTGCATTTTTTCTTATATTCTGTAATCTATACTGAATAATACAGTTAGCAGGTAAATAAAATTAGAAATTAGAACTGTACAAAATATAGTACAATTAAAGACATGCAGCATAAAAATAGATTCGCCAAGATTATTCTAGGTTTGCTCCCCCCACCCCCCTTATATGTGAGTAGGTTGCACCAGAGTGACAAATGTAAAAGGAATGTGTTAGTTAAATATGATTCCATATGTCAGGCTAGAGGACATACTGTAGAGCACATCATTTTATTTCATTTCATTGAAATGGTACTCCTGGTCCCGTTCTGTTCAAATCTATAAAATCTAATCAGTACATTAAACCTCTATATCCAGAAAACACAAGCACACAGATGGTACCATATATAGAAACAACAAATCATAAATGTTGTATGTATGATGTATTATGTCCATTTTATTATGATTGTTCAAAACTGTGGGAATAATGTAATTAATTCCCCATTAAATTTTGCTTCCAAGTCTTCCTAGATATTCTAGAATTCTGGCTGAATTTCTCTTCAAATTTGGAATTGATTCATGTATTCTTTATTTCATTTCTAACCCAGCAACGTAGCCACCAAAACGACTGAAGCAAATAAATGGTAAGATTGCTATGTGTTAAAGGTAGTTCAAGGCACCTATACTAAAGGGGCCGATCTTGCACTGTGATGGCACAATGCTTTTGTAATTTTGACAAAAGTTCTGAATTGGTGGGTTCATATTTACATGGTTATTTCTTTGAAAAATGTTACATATTACTTGAGTTAATCGTGATGATAAAGTGTAATTTTGGAATTGACTTTCCTATCTGATCTATCATGTAGGAATTCTGTGTAAGTAAAAAGGTCCCTGAATCTATGCACTTGTCTATAACTCTTGATTAATAGAAACAACCAAGGTCTCTACTCTATTACCTGCCTTGCAGTAAACCTTTGCATTATGGTTTCTCTGTTGGTGACCAAAGGACCCTGGAGGAATGTAACAACTATGCAGTTACATTCTTGTGACTGTTTCCCTGCTGGCTATGAGCCATAAACAGTTGGACTGTGCAAATCCTTTGAAAGATGTACTGTGAAGTAATTGTAGGCATAGAGAATAGACAGCTCCCAGAATTTCCAGGTAGAATGACAACCAGCTATTTCAACAAGGGGGACAAATGACAAAAGCACAATTGCATCAATGTGATACATTGGGCTGCTCTTTAAAATTAGCTTTGTTATGTCATACACCTGTATGAATGGGATTATGGAGGAATACTGCTATTTTGACAAACAGATTTTATAAATTTTATTTTATGCCTCTGCAACCAGGCATCTTCCAGATGTGTTGAGAGTCACAATTCCTCCAACTCCCAATAACTGTCAAATAAGTCTGTAAAATTTAATCCAAGTTATGTTTGAGAGAGAAGCAGTACAGAATGTTTTACAGATGGTATCTACTCTGACAGTAATCGCCAAATCTTATAAATCTTATAGTAATAAATGCTAGAAATACCAAAAAAAAGAAGGAACATTCTATCATATGTGATGGTCATGCAAAAAAAATGGAAAAGAAATGCATATCATCGATCAGAGAATCTTAAAGATCAAATTTGAAACAAAATCACAATTTTATTAATTCCAGGACATATCAATAAAAATATTGTGATTTATTAAAATACAAATTATCAGCTGCAAGGAGAAATTTTGCACAACACAGTAAAAAGACATATCTGATTGGGAATTTAAATTTGCACAGAATGTGGCTTTTAAATCCGGCAATATGCTGGCACTTAGAACAGCCAGAGCCAATTTGAAAAGCACCATAAAAACAGCAAAGCAAGGCCACTGTCAGAAAGTTCAGAACTTTTTTCAGGGCCCTAGGAACACCAGGCATATGTGGCAAGGCATCCAGGTCATTACAGACTATAAGGTGTCTCCATTGTGTTATAAAGGCAACACAGACTTTTAAAATGAGCTGAACACATTTTTTGGAAGATTCGAGCATCAAATAGCACCCCTGCGAGGAAACTGTGCCCACCCTATCCTGTGCTTAACTTTGATGTTACCTCTGTCCGGAAGACATTGCGGAAAGTTAACATTCAGTGTCAGATCCCAAAGAGTGATCGTGCCATTCAGTTGAGAGAAGGGGGGGCCTTGGGTTTGATTTATTAGCATTGCCTGTGTCAATGGACGATTTACAATCCATGCCCAGGCGCCAAACATCCTGAGATCTCTTCACTTTTGGAGAAGGTTTATGAGGGGCAATGTGGGATGTTTCACTTCAATGGATAACAGAAGATGGTCAGAGAAATGTATGGTTATCCGGTTCCCAGAGCAGTTGATAAAGAAAACATTTTCACACTTGTGTATTGGCTAGAATCT
>QLTV01002703.1:428832-450094 GCA_003457575.1 Thermophis baileyi | reverse complement strand
TCCTGGCTCCCCTCCTCAGGCAGCCCGCGGGAGTTTCTTCTCCCTCCCGCTTCCCTCGAGTGCCGGAGGCGGGGGAGCGTCAGTGGACACAACGCCAAGGAACGCGACGGAGCTACAAGTCCCAGGTAGGACGTGCATCTCGCGGCCCAACATGTTCCACCTGCCAGAAATGAGTCTCTGTGAGACTCGTCCCGCCACCGCCGCTGCCTCGTGGAGCAGGACTCTGCAAGGCCTGTTGTGCCGTTGCATGCACCAACGGCAGAAGGACCCCAGCTGTGCCAGTATGATGAAGTTTGCGGCAGGCCTGCAGTTCGTGCATGCAACGGCACAACAAGCCTTGCTGAGTCCTGCTCCACGAGGCGGTGGCGGCAGGGAGGGGAGGCGAGGCAGCGGCGATGGGACATGTAGACCCACGCTCGCCACCTACTGCACCCCCAAAATAATAAGCCCCCCCCCCGATAATAAGGCCGAGGCCATATTTCGGGGGTCAAAAAAAATATAAGCCCCTGTCTTATTTTCGGGGAAACATGGTATTTGGATGGGAGGCCACCAGGAAATCTTAGGCTTGTAAGCCAGATATAAAAGTAAAAAACAAACAAACACCCCAAACAGCAGCAATAGCAGATTTCATTTATATTACTACTGAGAAAACTACTTGAACATGTCTGTGAGATTTCAAGCTCAACTGGAAAGAAAGTTTATTTTTAAATATTACATTCATGGTTTTTATTTATAACTTATATCCCATGCTTGCCTGTTTCCACAGACTCCAAGCAGCTTGCTTGAAATTTCAAAACTGTCATTAAAACCATAAAACAACCAGTTAAAACAACAAACATAATTAAAAGCAGCATAAAGTGACCAATTCTTCATGCCCTTCAAGGATATTAGTAAATTACAACAGGGATTCCTATTTCAAAAAGAGCAACAGTTGTTTACAAACCCAAACTGGGTCAAGGTCATATACAAAACAAAATAAACAAAGCCGAAAAAAAGATGGTGACTGCATGCACAGTGCCGGAAGTCGGCTTCTGTGCATGCTCAGAAGGAAAAAAAAATTCCAAAAAAATTCAAAAAAAATTCAAAAAAATTCAAAAAAAAGATGGCGGCCCCCACGTACCAGCACCGACCGATCCAGTTCGGTGAAATCATTGTGATGTCACCAGTGGGCCGCTACCAGTTTGGGAGAACTGGTCCAAACCGGGAGGAACCCACCCCTGGTGCAGTTATCCTTTTACAAATTCCACTAGAACTTAGATGAGCAATTTTTTTACCCATTTTTTCTGAGAGGACTTACTGGTAATAAATGACTAGAAAAACAAAGTGGTGGTTTTTGCCAAGAAACCCAAAAGATTTAAAGATCATTGAAGAGAAGGAAATTGTGCAGATTAAAAGTGTCAAGTACTGTACTTGGAGGTAGTACTCCAATCTACAGATGACTGGAAAATATACCTTGACCATGGTAGTTCACAAGCACAAGGGAGGACAAATATCTGTGGTCCATGGTGCCCAGTTGTGACCATTCCCTCACTATAAATCATTTTGGCTATACAAATTTTGCAAACTCTTTTTCAATTGTTTATATGTGTAATGTGATGCTTAGTAGGGAAGCAGAATAATGAAAAAAATGGAAGTGAGAGCAAGGCTGTTAATGCTCACAGTATTGACTCAAATGCCATTTTTTTCCCATCCCATTTTTTCAGAGGGACCAATTTCCATTATCTTGGCAACAAGTAATCCTTGGGAAACCTATCTGTTGTGGCTTGTCACTTAAGCAAGTGCTTTCTTTGGGGTACATTCAAGCTAAAAGAATGATGAGAGAAAGGGTCCTAGACAAAGAATTCCAGAATGAAGTCGACCATAAAGCTCATGCTACAGTTCGTACAATTAATTTGTGGGAAATAGTTCACAAATTTTGCAGTTAATCCAAATCATGACTTATGCATGGCAGAAGCCACTTTGAAATATACTTTAAGATAATGTTGAGATTTAGCAGAAGTCACGTCTATTAAAGGTCAAAATCATCCTACTGCTGATATACCTAATACCCATCCATCCATACCTTCATTGCAGTATTGATTAGGTAGAATACAACAATCAGCAGCAGATGAAACAAAGTAAAACAGTTTGTGATTATTTCATTGATGTTGTCAGTATATGTCTACTTTTGCAAGCAGTATAACAAAATTTGGCTACATTTATTGATAGAATCATACCACTGATAATATCAATTATACATGGAATAACTTACGACTATTTTCCAGGCAGATACTTAATTCCTTTAGCTTTCCTTGCACAGTCGAAAGCCAAGCTTAATGTTTTACCCTCTACTTAATGGGAGATTTACCAAATTTCCTATGCAGCACAAATGCTATTAAGACCATCACACATGTGCTTTTACTCTGTAAAAGTAGTTTTACAAAGTAGTTGAGAAACTTTCATTCCTCCTTTATTGACCCATATCATACTGAATGATACATACATATCATACATATATCACACTGAAAGTTTTCTTCTTGATTTCCCCCCCCCCCCTGATAAAGTACCACTTATTATTTGCAATGTACATAGATTTTGTCTGGCAGCAATTAAAATCCACAATCACATAATTAAGAGTAGTAAGTAATCCAGTAATTATCAATTAGACATAGGTAAACTTATTAAAATTCTTTTTTTTTATTTATCTTTCTCTGGTTTTACATCCTTTTTATAGCCTTCAGAGTCCTCCTCCCCCATTTAGTCCAGTCTCAGTATTGCTATTAAGAATTTTTATAGAGAGATCTTAGTATTTTAAGTTTATAGTATTGCATTAGTAACTTTAGGTTTTAGTTACTTTTAATAAGTTTCAGTACGGTTATTGAAAAAGATGTAATTTTATATTGGTCTATGACTGAAATAAAGTTTTGTTGTTGGTGGCATAGTTTTAAACCAAAAAAAGTTGTTATTCCAATAATCTAGAAGTGTTTCTTCAAACTCATGAGATTCCTGCCTGATACTAACTGCATGAAGTACAATATTTTCTTCAGATATTTGATTAGCTCTTCACTTAATGATTTGTTTATTTTGACTTTTACACTACCCATGAGAGCACTGGTTGATAGATGGTCATAACAATTTAATGAACTAGATAGAGTGAATACCTAGGTATAAAGCATTTGACTCCTAAAGCTCTAAATAACAGTTTGCCACGCTGCAGCCCATGTACACTTTCCCCCACCACCCAGCTGAATAGCACATAACAGATGGCTGTTTTCCTATTACTAACTGCAGCAGGGAACCAGGAACCACACCAGGATCCTGCTGCCGATCACTGATTTTCCATTGTCACTAGCAGCAGAACTGCTGAGAGAACAGGGACAGTTATTTCCCACCTTCTAGCAGCCTTATGGTTCATTTGTGTGTAGGTCTGGATGAACAACATATACAGGTAGTCCTCGACTTACAACATTAATGGAGCCTGCCCATTCATGTCAGAAGTTGAGGACTACATTAAATGAAGCACCTAACGACCTCCCTGTCCTTGCTTTCTCCAATGCATTCATTAAACGAATGTGCAGGTTGTTAGGTAGAGCATGGGGTGACTCAGGGATGGGAGAAAGTGAGGGAGGCCTAGCGCAGGCACAGCCACTCCCAGGAGGCTTCCCCCACCCTCAAAGATATCCCATGCTCTGCCTCCTGGCCCTTAGTTTCCCCAAAGTCCTATGGGTTCCTCCATACTACCCACCCCATCACCATTCACTTACTTACATTTTGACGAGCTGAGGAAGTCAGGCTAGAGAAGGCCATGCCCTCGCTGGGCCACGTGGCACAATCAAGAAGAAATCCAGTAACTTTTGTTTCTGTTGCAATCTTTTCCTGTCCAGCCTGAGAGGAGTTCGTCAAAAAGTAAGTAAGTGAATGGTGACGTGGGATGGTTGTAAGGGTGAATGACCGCGGGGGGACCGCAAAATTTGTAACTTTGATATGGTCTAGTATTTAGCATTTGGGGTGTGCGTTGTAACTTCGAACGTTCGTTGAATGGCCTGCCGTACCTCAAGGATTACCTGTACATCCGCAATCAGTGTCAAATCTCATTTTACCACAGAGTTTACTGAAGTCACTCTCTCTCAGCCAAACCTACCTTAGACTTCCAAATAAGATGCCTTAATCTTGCAGAGAAAAAGGCACAATATAAATATAACAAATAAATAATGTGTGGCTCTAGCACACATTACTAGTGTTCTAATATATTCCAGATCATACAGGGCAACAGTGGGAAACATATATGATTTAGAAGGCTTAGCACATTAAGCCTTCTAAAGCATATATGTTGCCCACCCTGTATAACCTGGAATGTACTCTTTGCTCCCACATAAAAATTGCTCAGTTTTATGTTATTCCCAAATACTATTAAAGACTAGGCAAATGATCAATAAGAAATTCTCAATAGGAACTAAGATTTTTGCTTTCTGACGTTTTCTAGAGATTTGTTTCCCCTCAGGAAAGTTCTGCATTAAACCTACAGTATAAGATCCAAAGTCAGAGACTTCAAAAGGCAAAACGTAGGTTGGAGCCTGTTTGGGACTTGTTGTTTATGGCCTTTGCCAACCTTGTTTCTACAATGGCAGATGTCCCTCGTAACATATTTGAGAATATAAACAGGGTATAACTACTTCCATTCCCTTAGGAGAAGTCCATAAGTTTTCTTGAGACATTTACAAATATGTACAAGTTTATTTGGGGTGAGTAGGTGAGAATCACTTTAGGATTCATTGATAATCTTTTCAGCTGTATTATATCACAGCTGCAGTTAGCGTAATATATCTAGACTGCAAAAATCCAGATGACCAGTGGAAGACTGTATTTGCCATCTATTGATCATCAGAGCAGGTGAGACCCAATTTAGATAATGAGAGGCCAGATTCTGGCAGAGCACCAAGAACATACTGGCAGCTAGCTGTGATGGGCCAAGCAAAAGCAAAGAGTTTATCTCCTTGAGAGGAGAAGGTAGCAATGTCTCTAATCGAACCATACCAGCATTTCAGGATAAATCAAACAGCCTTCACATGTTCCCCTCTGCTCTAAACAACTCAGACTCTAGACCTGTTGCTCTTACTCTTTAGGGTGCATTTGAATCCTAAACTTGATATTTGGATTGGATTGTGAAATTCTCTGGCACATACTTTAAATACTACTGTTACAGACAACTCTTGTGTCTCTGCCATTCTCCTGGTGGCAGATTGCTATGGTTCAAGTTACAATGCAAGTTACATACAAAATTGAAGTACTCTGGCTAATTGCTCACACAATTCCTGGTTTTTATCAGAAAGTTTACAACATGGCAATAAGATATTGGATATTGTTTTTGCATATATTTCTCTCTTATATTAGTTGGCACAAGGCACTCTATAGCTAATATGTCAGGAAAGGAAAGGTTGGAGACTCGGTGATAGTTTTCCAAAATTGTCAGGTCCACAAATGGATTCTTGAAGAGAAGATCACCATCACCTCTTTCAAGGCTGGTGAGAACACTTCCTTTCCTTGATTGTTACGTGGATCCAACCCATCACATTTTCCTGGCTCCCTGAAGGACCTGATAACAAGATCAGATTTTGCTTTGAAAGTCAAGATTCTAGCAAATCTGAGCAAGTTTATCAGCAAAATGTTGCACTAATTGGCACAGCCAGATAACGGTTCCTGTTGATGACTTCCTATTCAATGTTCCAGAGCAATGAATGTTGAGTGTTGAACAAGAGCACTGGATGTCAACACACTGACCCAGTAAGAGTAGATAAGTAAACTTGTTTTGCCAGTCTTATTACCATGGTGTAGGATCTTATATGAGCTCATACCATGCTTGATCAGATTCACTCTTTACTCTTCTCAACTGGCATTGCAGGTGCTTCTTCATCACTTCATCTCCTGAGATCCTAGTAATCAAAAGGGTTCCCCAGGGTTGACAAGGGAATACTCAGCTGCAGACGTCATGAGGGATATTAATTGCTATTGGGAGTTTGGAAAAGGTGATGGGAGGTGGTTTAATTGGGTTGCTAGCAAAACTAGTTCTGTTTGGGATTAAAACTAACTCTTGCAGAGTTAACATAATAAACCAATTCATTTGATTTAGGAGTATATGAACAATTCTAAACCTCCCCCCCCCCATTACCCACAGCCAATTCAATTTGAATGTGCTGTGCAAATAGGCTGAAAAATGTTTAAGTTGTTGAGAAAAATGATTAAAAATGCCTTGATGATTTAACTAAAGCTAGGTTTCATTCCAACAAAACTTCAGAGAGCTGAAAGGTCAAGCAGAAAAAAATAGTTGATTTGTAAAGACCAATAATAAGTGTTATCAATCCTGGCCAGGGATGTTTATGAGACTTGCATCACAGAATGTCATTCCTCTATCAAAATTGTGCAGCTTACAGAGAACTTTAAAATAAATATGAACCAAGTACCTAGAAGGCTGCTTCCTTCTAAGAACTTACAGGTCTCAAAAAGCATGGTGATTTTATTATTACATGTGCCTAAAAATCAGTGTTAGCATTCTAACACTGTTATTGCTGTTAGTTCTCGTTAACTATTTCAGATTTACAGAAAGTTGCCAAAATTCCTCCGATAGATATTTCATGTGCATACTCCCTGCAATCCACAATTGAATCCACTTCTAGCAGCTTGAAACAAAAGATATTAAAAGATTCTCAATTTGCTAAACAAAATAAATCTGCATCTATCATTCTGTTGTACAGTATCAATTCCTCTTGCTCACGGTGTGCTAATTCAGGCAACAATTATGAAATAAATGCATATGTCAAGAAGTTAAGCAATCACATATATTATATTGTCATTCCATGCAGGATGTGCAACAACATCTTCCATATTTTATTAATAACATACCATCAACCAACCAACAATTTGTGTTTCAGAATTAATGGCAATATGTTGTTAGCACACAGTGCATTAAAAAAGCTAACAATTAATGGAAAAATATTATCAATAAGAAAAGATTACCAACCTGATATACACACTCATTACCAAATCTCTAATCCAAAATAATACAGCCTTTATCTCTGAGACATTTAAAAAAAAAAAACTTTGGATTTATATGACAATCAGAAAAAGTGGGCATTAAAGATATAATAAAATATATATCTGCATTCTATTGGGACCTGTAACAAGGTTACAAGGAAGTAGATTTAATGTCCAGATTTTGGTTGGGAAAAATTCCTAGCAATAAAAGCTGTTTAAGAATGGAGTAGACTGCTTTGGAAGGTAATGAATGCTTCTTTGCTGGAAACAGAAGCTTGCTGCATCCATCTGTTGTGGATGCCATACTAGTGGGGTCCTTCATCATGTAGCATGGTGGGTTAGATTATTTCCACAAAGTCTTTCAATCTCTCCATTTTATGATTCTAGATTCCAGGAAGCAACTACTGTATAAAACTACTACTGCAGACAGAGAGGAGAGCAAGTGGCTGTGGTGGGGGTACCAAGCAAGGATAGAGCAAGTAGAAAGATAATGAATCTACATGCGGACAGTGGTGTGTTTTTTTTAACTGCCTTGAGTTTAACATAATATTAATGCTTGAATATGCCCAGGAAGTACAGAAGTCATTATTCACCAATATTTACAGTTAAAGGCTCAATGTCAAAGATCAATGGAGATAGCCATCTGCTGAATGCATATGGAAGCAAAAAGCTCTGTATAACCATTTAAACCCCTGACCAAACAAGCAGCTGGCTACTCTTTAAGGTTTGTTAGTTTTTTAAATCTTACAAACAGTACCTATCTTTCCATTTTTAAACGAAGTAGATTAAGCATGCAGAACATGACTTCTGGAATTCCTCCCCAAACTCTTTACCCCCAGTGACCATATGCTTGCAGGAATGTGTGCTCTTCTTAAACAGGAGATTTATGGTGAAGGAAAACAATACACCTCTCTGAACAGTGTCTGGGAGGCTGTGGTTGCTGCTGCACAAAAAGTTGATCATCAACAGATCAAGAAACTGACAGACTCCATGAATGGAAGGCTTATGTCTGTTATTGAAAAGAAGGGTGGCTATGTTGGTCACTGGTTTTTTTTAACTGTCAGAATTGTTTATTTGTAAATTTTGAGTTGTTTGTTTATTATTCTCACTTTAACAGATGAAAATAAATGAGTGAGATGGGAAATTTTTCATGTATCATTTAGTTGCATAATAATTCTGCACACTAATAGTTGCCCAATAATTGTGCACACATAGATATTCTCCTACGAAAGCCATAACCTCACTTTTACTTTCTTAAATATTCAGGTTTGAGGTTTATTAACATTTTGGATTGACCAAGAGCACTGTAGTTGTTCAATAATAAAATTAATCCTCCAAAAGCTTGCCTAATAATTGTGCACACAGTGTAGCAAAAATGTATCATTGGAACTATCAAGGAAGAATACTCTTACCTACTTACTTACTTACCATCCATTTTATATCTTTAAAAAAATCTGAGCCAAAGGGATTATTTTGGAGTGAAAGGTTCTTACAGACATTGAAGGTGGAGATAAAGTTTTCAAAAGTCTCTGAGATTACTGATGAGATAAAAAGTTCTTTCTAACTTCCTTGTGATCCTGCCAACAGATGGACCTAGCATCAAATATGGCTTCCATTTTTTGATAATCAAAACATTTAAAGCCAACTTCTTTTCCCTCCCTCACTGCAACTCTGTCAAAGTAAGGCTACAGTAATTCTCCCCTAGGATGCTTCTTAATGACAACTTAAATTAATTTAGTTGAACATAGGGTTGGTTTATCCATAACAGAACACCATTACAAATGCTCTCTCACTGAGGTCTTTGTTACTTTCACTTTTTTCCCATTCTGTCTCTGAGCTCAGTCCTTCCTAATGGTAGAAAAACCCATGTCAGACTAACATTCATTCTTGTAGGGGAGCTGAGCGATCTTAGCAAGGCCTTAAAACATGGCCATGATCCTAAGTCCTTAAACTGCCCCATTTTTGAGCCATGGTGGCGCAGTGATTAGAGTGCAGTAGTGCAGGCTACTTCTGCTGACTGACTGCAATTTGGCAGTTCAAATCTCACCAGGCTCAAGGTTGACTCAGCCTTCCATCTTTCTGAGGTGGGTAAAATGAGGACCCAAATTGTTGGGGGCAATATGCTGACCTCTTAGAGGGGGCTATAAAGTTACTTTGAAGCGGTATATAACTCTAAGTGCTATTGCTATTGCTATTTTTCCTTTGGTTATTAAGTCCAAATACCTAGCATAAGAACCTATTATCGTCATTGTCCAAATTCTCATAAAATTCAAAGTGAAACTATTTGTTTGGCTTTTTCAACCATTTTCTTTCATTAATTAGATAATTAATTTTTAAATATACATTCATCTATTGCAAATGAGACCATTATTAGATCAGCCATTTAGGACCTTCTTGAGATATTTAAAAAATTTAGTAAATTATAGTAAATGTCAGAAAGTTGATGACAGCTGTCATTTAGTAGTAATTAACATTTTGAGAAGCAAGAGGGAAAATCTGCACTGATGGAAAAAATACTAAACATACACTTAAGTCCTCAACAATCCCTTACACAGAAACTAATGGAAACGCCTGGCACCTTTGAAAGAGATCTTGGGAAAGTAGTAAACTGAATATGAGCCAGGAATGTGACAGTGCTGTATAACAAACAATGTTTGGTTCCATCAATATAACTAATTTCCAAATCATGGAAATTAACTATCCATTTTATTTTGCTTTGGCCAAAATCTATCTCACGTATTATGTCTAGTTCTGGGAGCACACTGATTCAAGCAAATTGGAAAAGATTCAGAGAAGAGCAACAAGGTTGATCAGAATAATAAAAATTAAGACCTGTGAAGAAAGATTGAAGGAGCTGGTCTGGTCTATTGAGCTTTGAGAAAAGACAATTGATGGAAAAAACATGGTACATTCATCAAATACAGGTAGTCCTTTTCTTACAATCACAATTGAGCCCAAAATTTCCATTGCTAAGCAAGACACTTATTAATAGTAATAGCACTTACACTTATATACCGCTTCATACAGCCCTCTCTAAGCAGTTAACAGTATTGTATTACGTTTATATTGGCTCCAACAATCTGGGTCCTCATTTTACCGACCACAGAGTCAACGTTGAGCCAGTCAGGATTGAACTCCTGGCTGTGGGCAGAGTTTACCTGCAATACAGCATTCTAACCACTGTGCCATCATGGCTTAAATGAGTTTTGCCCCATTTTACAACCTTTCTTGCTGCAATTGTTAAGTGAATCATTGCAATTGTTAAGTTAGTAACATGGTTGCTAAGTGAATCTGGCTTCCCCATTGACTTTGCTTGTCAGAAGCACATGATCACATGACCCTGGGACAATGCAACCATCATAAATACATGCCAAGCATCCGAATTTTGATCACGTGACCATGGGGATGCTGCAATGGTCATAAGTATGAAAAACCATCATAAGTCACTTTTTTCAGCACCATTGTAACTTCAAATAGTCACTAAACGAATGGTTAACTGTACTTAAAAGGATGTGACATAAAAGTGGAAAGTAGTTTTTACATTCCAGAGTACAGAGCATAGAATAATGGACTTAAGTTACATATACTCACATCGCAACTTCATAGCCATTTGATTGGGATGCTTTCAGGCAAGTGAATCAGTCAATGGCCTAAAGGTTCCTTTCCAGCTTTATGATTCTGGTCAAATCTGGTCTGATTTGATTATCAAATCAGTTTGACAGATGTATGTAGGCAGATGGAACTACTGTATGAGGTATAGTGGTTAAGACGCTGGATTAAGGAAATCCCAATTCTAGACTGTAGTCATGGAAGCCCATTCTGTGACTGTGGGCCACTTATTCTGTCTCAGACCAACCTACTTTACATAGGTGTTGTGGCAGGGAAAAACTGAAGGAGTGAATGCTATGTACACACTTTAAAATCCTGGAGGAACAGCAGGATATAAATCTATATAATAGAGTTTGATAGTTTATAGTCTCCCCCTCTCTTCCCCCCCTACTCATCTCCAAAAAAAAAGTTATTGTGATATATATACGGTATATTATACAGTGGTGTAGTCCTCCAAATAAAGACAAACCCTGAAAATGTCAATTACACAGGTATAGGTAGAACTGAAATCATGAAACACATTAGAACCAAGGCAATTATATCCATCGATAAGAACCAATATTCCAGACAAAGTAAAGATGTTGTTCATATATGATGAAAAGTTTATCAGGCACCAAAATGAGTTTTGACTTATTTTTGTATTGTGAGCTGAAGGATTGGTATTCTACAATAGATATAATTAAAGTTGTAAAGTCAGGTAGGCTGCAGAATTTTTTTTTATTTGCTTTTGTTAAAGAAAAGTTACATATACCTCTTTGCCATCTTATTACTAAGATAAATGAAAGAATTGTGTACAATATTGTATCTAAAGCAGGGGTGAAATTCAGCAGGTTCTGGCAGGTTCTGAAGAACCGGTAGCAGAAATTTTGAGTAGTTCAGAGAACCGGCAAATACCACCTCTGGCTGGCCCCAGAGTGGGGTGGGAATGGAGATTTTGCAGTATCCTTCCCCTGCCACACCCACCAAGCCACGCCCACAGAACCGGTAGGGAAAAATTTTGAATTTCACCCCTAATCTAAAGATTTTTTTTACTGAACATTTAAAAAACATTCCTTTTATGAAATAGAATGGAGATGGTTGAATAATGGTCCAAAAAGGATTAAAGTGGCATTGAATGAAGGGATTTTACATCCAGTTCTTAAAGCTCTGGTAGTTCACACAGTCACATGATTCTCATTTACAAATCTCCCTGAAGACTTCCCATAAAGTCAATGGGGAAGCTGGCAAGGAAGGTTGCAAATCCACCTTTCTTTCTTTCTTTCTTTCTTTCTTTCTTTCTTTCTTTCTTTCTTTCTTTCTCTTTCTTTCTTTCTTTCTTTCTTTTTCTTTCCTTTTTCTTTCTTTCTTTCTCTTTCTTTCTTTCTTTCTTTCTTTCTTTATTTGTCAAGCATGTATTAGATAACACATATAGGTATAAACATGATTTGGATACATGAAATGAGTACAAATAAAAGGGAACATTAGGACAGGGACAGTAGGCACGCTGATGCACTTACAGACCTCTTAGGAATGGGGAGAGGTCAACAGTAGACAGTCTAAGGTTAAAATTTTGAGGGTTTGGGGATGAAACCACAGAGTCAGGTAGTGAGTTCCAGGCATTGACCACTCTATTGCTGAAGTCGTATTTTCTGCAATCGAGTTTGGAGCGGTTTACTTTAAGTTTGTATCTATTGTGTGCTCGTGTATTGTTTTGGTTAAAGCTGAAGTAGTCATTGACAGAAAGACCCCTGGTCTTTCTTCACTCACACACTCTTGGCCTCCTTCCTCCCTTCACTCACACATATCCCACATCGTCTTTCCCCAGCCTTCCTTCCCGTACTCACACACACACATGCACTCCAAAACCTTTCTTCTCCAGCCTCCCTGCATTTGAATACATTCCACACCCTCTTTCCCAGCTTTTTCTGAAGTCACACTGCACTGTAACCCCCAATTCCCCAATTCTCTCATGACTGCACGGGGCCTCCCAGGGCTCCCCCACCCGCCTATGGCACCGCCTTGCTGGGACTCCTTCCACTTCCCACTTAAGAACCTGCACATATTGGGTTGTGAAGAGCCGAGGTGGCGAGTGGTTAGAGTGCAGTACTGCAGGCTACTTCAGCTGACTGCTAGCTGCAGTTCGGCAGTTCAAATCTCACTGGCTCAAGGTTGACTCAGCCTTCCATCCTTCCGCGGTGGGTAAAATGAGGACCCAGATTGTTGGGGGCAATATGCTGACTCTGAACCGCTTAGAGAGGTCTGTAAAGCACTGTAAAGTGGTATATAAGTCTAAGTGCTATTGCTATTGCTATTGTGATGACAACCTGGAGTGTCACTGCTAAGCAATGGGCTTATGTGATATCATGCTTTACAATTACATTGCTTAACTATGGCAATCCTGGTCACAACTGCAAGCATAACTTGAGAAGTACTTATAAGTAGTTTTAACTCTCAAACACCAAGTAAGACAACAATTATTCCTTCATAGTAGTAATACTAGCAGCAGCAAAAAGTAGCATTTAATGTAGACACACCCCTTTGGCTTCCTCGGCCTAGTGTTAATTTTGTTTTTTTCTATTCAATCATTGACAAGATTTTTCAGAAGTGGATTGCCATTGCCTCCTTCCTAGGGCTGAGAGGAAGTGACTGGCCCAAGGTCATCAAGTTGGCTGAGTGCCCAAGACAGGACTACAACTCATGGTCTCCTGGTTTCTAGCCTGATCTTTTAAACTCTGGCTGATCTCTGGCTCTCAATATGATACAAGAAGTCAAAATTTACTACGGATCACTTACCTAGATTTCATTTTTTTAAAGTGTCAATACGTAACACCAAGTTCACCGTGACACGTGGTAAAAATACTTTATAAAAAGCTTTATAAAAAGCTCTGTACTTGTGCATAGCCTACTTTAGTGTCACACATATGAATTCTACA
Organism: Thermophis baileyi; assembly: GCA_003457575.1. NCBI lineage: Eukaryota > Metazoa > Chordata > Lepidosauria > Squamata > Dipsadidae > Thermophis > Thermophis baileyi. The sequence goes on along the minus strand of QLTV01002703.1, from coordinate 436,565 downwards.
GGCTATAAAGGCAAACTTTGGAATCTTTAGCTGCCAAAAGAAACTGCAGGTTGAATTCTTCTGTCCATTCTGAAAATAGGCTAAGAAGAAGTGTTCATAATTCATTGTGTGTGTCTTGATAAAAATTACACTACAAGCATTCCATGATTCAATGCTTCCATTTTTGCAGTGGCTGAAGCAATAATATGGGCAGGATATAATAAAATACCATTAACAAGGCTATATCGAGAATTTCAAAGACTAAATATTATCTGGAGATTTTGCCATAAGACAGTCATGATAAACAGATATTTTACAAGAGAGCTGGCCTAAAGAGCTTTTGAGATACTTTCCAACCATACAATTCCACATAATATATTGAACAGATCTATAATTTTAAAAAGATAATCCTAAAGAAGCTAAAACTTCTTATCTAGAGAGAGAAAATCTGTTCACTTACTGTACCATTTCAACTCTCTTAGACACGAATAAATTCATGCATAAGAAAATGTATACTCCACTGAAGAGTTTTATCCTTTCAGATTTGTAACTATCTGAACTGTGTTACCAACTTCAAACTTTAATACAACTTTAAATGTATTTACACAGAAAGTAGTAAAAAAAAAATCTAAACAAACCATTATATATCCACAGCTCTGCTTTTATCCACATTAATTGCTCCACAAAACAGCTAAAGTCCTCTAGAAATTAATCTCCTGGCCGGTTATATTTTGGGGACAAGTCCAAGTATTTATGCATAGTTGGGAAAAGGAAAATTATATACACTTGCTACAAATCCAGCAAGAGGCTTTCTTTGGAATAGATCCTGCTATGGCCACAATTGTGACTTCCCTGAAAATATAGTGCTTTTATTTATACTATCCAATTAGAACTTTCCAATTGTATAATAAAATTTGTGCACTAAAAACATCAATTTGGGTAAGTTATATCTCAAAAATACATACAAATGTGCATCTTTACAAAAAAAAATACACAAGAATGCCAATATTAAAAGAAAATACGTACAAACATATTTTATCTGGAAAATCTCTTGCAAAATGTATGCTCTCTAGGGAAGTCCATAGGACCGTGATGGCGAACCTATGGCACGTGTGTCCGAAGTGGCACACAGAGCCATGTCGCCTGGCACGTTCGGCATTGCCCGTTCCTCTTCTGGGTTTCTGGCAAGCATGCGCATGCGATGATCAGCTGGCCTTTGTGCGTGCGGCAGTGCCGGATACTGGAAGAGCTGGTCTTCCATTTTCCGGCGTGAGCATGCGCGCCGGCCAGCTGATCGCCGTGTGCGTATGTGCGGCAGTAACCGGAAGACTTGCTTGCGTGCGCATTTTCCAGCACGCGCATGCCCCCTGGGCAGCTCCTCTTCCTGGTCACAGCCCAGACAAGCGCAAAGCACGCACGCGCACAAAGTGCTCCCTTTTTGGCACTCGGTGCCCCGCACGCGCGCGCGCTCCCTTTTCGGCACTGGGTGCCAAAAAGGTTTGCCATCACTGCCATAGGACATTCTACAGTATATAGTATGAAAAAATGTGCCCCAATGTGCAGCGTTTTTTGTGTGGGATTCGCAAAATGATATGGAATAAAGTTAGGTCAGGAAAGATGATATTCACCCATCTCCAGCATAGATATACCTAAGTTCAGTATTTTATGATCCTTAATCCTACATGGGATCCTCATGACACCTGGCCCATACAAATACATCCTTTTATTGATGGCCTTCTGCTGGCTATGAAATCTCAGCCTATTTAGCCCACAAAACTTTTTTTCTGTGCAATTCTGTTTTAATCTGGATTTTGACTGAATGTTTTTAATTACTGCCACTGTAGTATGTGTTTACCGGATTTTGGATTATTTAATGCTGTTTATATTTGTTTATTATATAAGATTTAATCTTCAATTAGATTCACAGTCTGGGACTGGGAAAAACTTAACAGTTCAAGTCCTAACCAAGGACCTAAGAACTGTTAAGGTACCATCTGAGTATATAGGCAGTTCTGAGTAAGGTGGTTTTTTTGCAAAGTCATAATATTCAGGTCTGATAAGTTCAAAATTTCCATGTATCTAGGCAACCCTTTGGGTATTGTTCCAAGGGCTCCTATTACTGTTGGTACAACCATTGATTTCTTCCTCCACAAATGCTCAACTTCAATTTGCAGATTGCGGTATTTTGTCATTTTTTCTAGCTGTTTCTCTTCAATTCATGCATTAACCTGGTATTGGCAATATCAATGAACCAGACTTTTTTCTTTTCCAATTATTATTATTATTGATCATTGCACAGTCAGCCAGTTGTTCAGAATAGGTTTGGCATTTTTGTCTACCTATCAAGGACCTGGGATAGGCAGATATGGATGTTTGATGGTGTTACAGATATTGTCGCAGGATGGAAGCTGTTCCCAGTAAAGCCGCCTTTTGCAATTGACTGATGGCGAATTTGTCAATGCCAATGGTGTTCAAGTGGTGCTCCACTTGTTTTGGTATTACACCCAAGGCACCTATTACTATTGGTACTACCCCTAGTTGTGTTTGCCACAGTCGTTCTATTTGTATTTATAGAACTTTATATCTTCTCCAGGTCTTTCTCTTCTATTCTGCTGTCTCCAGGCACTGCCATGTCCACTATCCAGACTTTTTTGTCTTTCTTACCGACAATTGTTAAGTCTGGTATCTTATGTGGCAGGGGCCTATCTGTTTGAATTCTAAAGTCCCAGAGCAGTTTAACTTCTTCATTTTCTATGACTTTCTCTATTTTATAGCCCCACCAGTTCTTGCTTGTAGGCAAATGATATTTCTTGCAGATCTTCCAATGCACCATTGTTGCTACTTTGTCATGTCGCTGCTTGTAGTCAGTCTGTGCAATCTTCTTGCAGCAGCTTACCAGGTGGTCCACTGTTTCTTCAGCTTCTTTGCATAGGTGGCACTTACTGTCTGTTCCTATCTTCTCAATTCTGGCTTTGTATGCATTTGTCCTTAAGGCTTGGTCTTATGCAGCCATAATTAGTTCCTTGGTCTCTTTCATCAACTTTCCTGCTCTTAGCCATTGCCAGGTCTTGTTATTATCTGTTCTAGCTTGCTTGCGTCTGATCTCAACTTGCTGATCTTATTTTCCAGTCTAATCTTCCATTTTTGTGGTACATTGTTCAGGTTTTTTTTCCCTTCTTTGTTGATTTTGGATCCCAGGTATTCAGTTATAACTGCAACTGTGCTGTACATTAGTTGGTTTGTTTCTTGCAGTGAGTTGGTGCTTACACTTGACGTTACAGTATTTGCATCTTTTAATGCTTGTGCTAGATGTTTCTTTAGAATACATTTCAATCCAAGCATCCTTATTCTGATGTTTCTGTGCTGTTCTAGATGTTCTTTGTTTCAATTCTTTTACTTCTTTAGTTAGAGGGCTTTGTTCTTCAGGAGGCAGAGGAGAGGGTGCCTGGTTTCCAAATGAAAACAGTTTTATATCTCTGCGGGATTCCTCTACTGCCAACTTCCCCTGGTTTGCCTCTCCATTCCGAGTTACTTCTGGCAAGGCTTTGATTTCTTTGCCCTGGGTAAACCTTTGCAGTTCTTCCAATTCTGCTTCCATGAATATTTTATTTCATATTATAAATCAATGTTTATCTCCTAGCCTCTGTTCTGTTATTTCTGATTCTGGATGTTGTTCTCTCTAGAACTGGTGCATTCGTTTCAAATATCGTCTTCCTATTGGACTTGATCTGTAATAACAGATCATTATTTCTGTGTTTTCAATGGCTATATATTTGCTACAAGTAAACACCTTTTCTTCCAGTACTTCTGCAGCTGCTGGCCCTGGTTGCTCAGCCAAAAGTTCTGAGTCCTGTAGCCCATTTTTCACCAGAACTCAAACATCTAGCGTTGACCTTGTTAACCCAGCAACATCCAAGCCAGTATGGCTTTCTGAAATTTACATCTCACCATATTTTTTATGGGAACGACACTCTTTTTGTCTGACGAAACCTGTCCTGTATGGCTGAATCTCTGGCCTTCCTCAGAGCACACAAGCCCCACAACCACGTCAAGGCAGTGAATCACTGAGGGTTTATTATTATTGTTGTTGTTGTTGTTGTTGTTATATAAGATTTAACCTTCAGTTCAATTCACACAGTCTGGGACTGGTTAAAACCTAACAGTTAAAGTCCTTAAACAAGGACCTAAGAGCTGTTAAGGTAACATCTGAGTATATAAACAGTTCCAAATAAAGTGGTTTTTTTTAAAAAATGTGCTCAAGCGGTGCTCCACTTGTTTTGGGATTACACCCAAGGCACCTATTACTATTGGTACTACCTTGGCTTGCCATTGCCACAGTCATTCTGTTTCTATTTGTAGGTCTTTGTATTTTGTTATCTTCTCCAGTTCTTTCTCTTCTATTCTGCTGTCTCCAGGCACTGCCACATCCACTGTCCAGACTTTTTTGTCTTTCTTATCGACAACTGTTAAGTCCAAGGTGTTATGTGGCAGGTGCCTGTCTGTCTGGATTCTGAAGTCCCAGAGCAATTTAACGTCTTCATTTTTTATGACTTTCTCTATGTCAGCGGTTCTCAACCTGTGGGTCGCGACCCCTTTGGGGGTCGAACGACCCTTTCACAGGGGTAACCTAAGTGCACGCTAGCCCGCCATCTTGGTGACTGGCAACGCGCACGCGCGGGGAGGGGCGGGGGTCGCGGCGGCGGGGAGAGGGTCGCGGCATTAGGAAGGTTGAGAACCACTGTAATACGGAAACAAGCATCCATGGACATGTTCTGTAATTCAATGCCAGCACCAGAAAAGACAGAATTAGTTGTTGTTAAATGCATTGTGGTGGCAACTGTAAAAGGCGTCCTGTGGGGGACCTAATAGCATCGGAGACCTCCAAGGTCCCTTCCAACTCTGTTATTCTGTTATTCTGACAATTGTTATGTTATGTGGCAGGTGCTGGTTTGTTTGAATTCTAAAGTCCCAGAGCAATTTAATTTCTTCATTTTCTATGACTTTCTCTATTTTATGGTCCCACCAGTTCTTGCTTGCAGGCAAATGATGATGATGATGATATTATTATTATTATTATTATTATTATTATTATTATTATTATTATTATTATTATTATTATTATTATTATTATTATTATTATTATTATTATTATTATTAATGTTCTCATTAGGTAAGATAAGGCTTAAATGTAATAAAATTAGGACATGAAAAGCTATTGTTAGTTTATTGCTTTCAGGTCTTCTGAATTTAGACCTGTACTGACCGATGTAAGTTAGCTAAAACATTTTTTATTCCTAAAATGTAACACAAAAAGCAGAAATTCCCTTGAAACAATTCATCACTGTCAACAGCCAAACAAGCTCCCTAAACTCTCTATCATCAGATTTTACATAAAAGAGATTGTTAATTTTTATTATTGTAGATTACCTTTACATCAACCTAATCTGCAATTGTTTGAGGATCTCCAAACGATAAGAGTTTGCATATCTGTTACCCAATGCTAAATCTGTCTCCATTACAAATGTCCCCACTCCCATTGGCTTCAAATTCCAGCTCTGGATGACATTATGACTATTTACCAGATTCGGTCTGCAAGCCTGAATGCAGCTACATGAGAGCAAATTTCAAGGGGATTTACTTCTTAGTAAGCATTCAGAGGATTGGAGCACATGGCTTTCAAGGATCACAATCCAACCATTTCAACACAGGGGATTTAAATGTATCTCTCCCTTTGCCTTCCCCAGCAAATTAATCTTTATAAACTAAGTTGTTCCTGCTGTTTCTTACAAACACTGGGTAATTGTTGATTGTTTAATAATGTATTTATGTTCAACAACCAAGGTATATTTTAAATACTCTCTCAGTTATGTCCTTCATATTAAAATTCTAAACCTCTTGAATTCATACTGTCCGTTACAACACTCTTTACAAGTCAGTAATCTAAGTTAACAAGTAATGGCATTTCTGTCTGAATAAAACAAATAGAAGTAGGCTGGATCAACACTTGTACATAAGTAACAAACTAAACAATTAACTCTTCATCAGAATGCAGTGAAGTTGTCTTCAGTTACTAGATAGCAAATTGTTTTATACATTTGGGATATGCAAGAAATAATGTTTGTGAGATAGTGAAATAGCCAGAAAATGTTCTCCTGAGAAAATGTTTCCTGCAACCTATGATATTTCTATATAATTTGTGTACAGTATTACTTAAGAGCCGAGGTGGCGCAGTGGTTAGAGTGCAGTACTGCAGGCTACTTCAGCTGACTGTTCAGCAGTTCAGCGGTTCAAATCTCACCGGCTCAAGGTTGACTCAGCCTTCCATCCTTCTGAGGTGGGTAAAATGAGGACCCAGATTGTTGGGGGCAATATGCTGACTCTGTGAACCGCTTAGAGAGTGCTGTAAAGCACTGTAAAGCGGTATATAAGTCTAAGTGCTATTGCTAGTGCTATTGCTATTATAGTATGCTTAAATAAATAGCATTACTGTACAGTATTGGGCTTAAAAGTTGAATTCTGCATTCTGCTCAAAATCTCCAAGTTGTACATGTTTTTGCATAAAATGTATCTGCTGTTAGATGAAAGGTTTATATCTGAAATGGCTGCAAGGTTTCCTTACTGTGGCTGTTTTCAGCCAGCCTGGTTAAGAGCCATGCATGAAAAAATGGTGTTATTTTTTGTATGGATTTTTTAAAAAGTAATTTATTTTTTATTTTTGGAGAGACTCATGTGCTTATATTTATATTTAGTTTAGTTTTTTAAAAAAAAAGGTAAACATAAATTACATAGTTTTGTTAAGCTATTTTGAGTTTATCAAAAAGATTGTGTTACAGGAGGAACAATATACATTGCCCAGATTTAAAGAACAAAATAATAGCCATTTTCTTCTTTTTGGGGGGGGGAGGGGGAGAGCCAAGCATTGAATGCTGTTAGCCCTGGGACACTAAATGAAAAAAAATATAAACAGTAGGTCAGTGATTTCAATGTATTCTATTCAATTTCTGTCTCAGAATACTAGAAAAAAGTTGCTGCTATTATTACGTATTCATGGATAAGAATGACTATTTATTAGATATACACCCCACCTTTCTTTCAGGAGTTCAGTGAAGTAAGCCTAGCACTCCTCTTCTAATTTCTTGTCTAAAATAGCATCTCTGTGAGGCAGATAGAGATGTGAAGGCCCGGAAAAAAACCGGAAAATTCGGAAAAAAACCCGTTTTTTTTCCCGTTTTTTTCCTGAAGGCTTTTTTGTTTTTTTCCCAAAAAATTGGAAAAATTGAAAAAAGAAAAAAAAACATTGTGGAATATTTTATTTTAACATGATGAATAAAATATTTTAAGACAGGGTGTTCAAATATTTTCCAAATCATTTCTAAAAAAAATGTATGATATCAGATTATTCTAATTTCTGTGCACTGAGTGAGGACAAGCAAGTCCTAGGTAACAAACTGAACCCTCCAATGCAAGAACAGTATGCATTTCTTCCTTTAGGAGGTGCTGCTGTTGTAACAAGAAAAAGGTTTCAGTTTTGTTTTTGCATGTTAGTGGGTGTGTTTGGTTTGTTCTGTCCTCTTCACTAGGGCTCAAAAGCATTGGAAGAAAATACAGAGCAACAAAAAGGACCAGAAAGTCAAATTGTCCATAGTCATATTTTATGTTCCTAAAGTAACAGAATGACATTCAATTTTAAAAAGAAAAAAAAGTGTTAATGTAGCATTTTTTATATTTTTTCTGAAAAGTTCCATTTTTTTTCC
>QLTV01002703.1:410655-428246 GCA_003457575.1 Thermophis baileyi | reverse complement strand
CAAGAGATTAAATATGAACAATTGTTACTTTTGGTTTTGAAAATTGTTTTGTGTTGGCTTTTTGGCTGTTCCACATAAACTAGTAAGCACTTCAGGAGATTGTTTCTCCCTTTGTTACAAATAAATATTATAAAAAAGTAAATTCTGTTTGTGATAATTGTTTGGCTATACTATATTTTTAATATGCTAGTTGTGATAATTTTATGCCAAGTCAAATTGTCCATAGTCATATTTTATGTTCCTAAAGTAACAGAATGACTTTCAATCTTAAAAAGACAAAAAAGTGCTAATGTAGCATTTTTTTCAATTTTTCCGAAAATTTCCGTTCCCCTCCCCCCCCGGGAAAAAAACAGGTTTTTTTCCGAGCTTCAAAATTTCCGGAAATTTTACATCTCTAGAGGCAGAAGTAGTAACTGTTTCAAAGTCACCCAGTGAGTTTCCACAGCTATATGTGGCCATGAACCTGTATCTTCCAATCCATAAACAAGGCCACCTTCAAAACCTACAAAGAAACAAACATGGTTTCCAGAAACTCAAAGTACAAATCAAAAAGAAATCATTTACAGAACTATTTTTCTAAAGAAAGTCACTGGTTATCAAGTTAGGAATCTTTTTGACAACTGATAAGTTGTATTTATTTCTTGTTTATCTCAAACCTATTCTAAATCAGTTTAAGACATTGTTTTTCTTTTTCACTGTACAATGCCTTGAAATACATGCAGGATGAAATAAACATGTGTTTTCAATCATAACAAAGCAATTCTTACACAGAGTTTAGGTAATAGGTTCAACAGCACCCAAAAGGAAAGAAATGTATAGAAATATTTATAAAATCTATCTTCTAAGTACAAAAAATAATCAAGGATCAGTAAGCTTCTATGGTAACTAATAAAAGAAACTTCTGTCAATAATTTCATAGATTTAAAAGTACTTCTGCATTCACACTGATTATCAAATTAGTTGCTATCTCAGTGAGGAGAGGCACAGTGGTCCTTAATTACCTTTCTCTGAAATTGTAACTTTTTACATTTTACATTTACCTTCTCTGGGCAGGTTTCACTCCTGTCTGGGAGAGAATGCAAAAAGAGGCTTAAAGCAGAAATCTACAATTTGAAGCTCCAGCAGGGCCATGTGCTATGCACCCAAATACTAGATATGGTCTGTAAGACTCTGATGAAAACTTGCCAGAATTTGTAATATTAAATGCAACAAAATGGGAAAATAAAAAATAATGCAACAAATAATAACATTAATTGTATTTATTTAATTAATTCAATTAAAATGATTTTATTGAAATTCAGCCCAAAAGTTAAATGTGGCCTTTACATCACATTTATATCTAAATTAATAGGTCTTTTAAAATAGATTATGAGTTGAGTCTGTAACTGAAAAGCTGAATATGGAATAAGCGTGGTCTCCTCATCTTACTAACACCTATATTGAATAAAATTCATAAAATCATAGGGCTAGAAGGGACCTTGGAGGTCTTCTAGTCCACCCCCCTTCCCAAGGCAGGAACTCTTATTTATAGAGTAAATACGTGTAGTATGGTTTTAAAAGAACATCTTCCTGTTTGCCCCACCTAGGCAGAAGGGGTGGCTGGTGAGCTGACAAATTACCGGTTGAGCTCCGCAGGGCTGGAGGTGACTATTGCCAGGCGGAGAAATAGCTGGCAAGGTTTCACACAAATGCAGTGGGACTGAGGGTGGCCACTACCACACAGACAGTTTGCAAGTGATTTACTGGGAATGATTTGCAACATTCCCTGCTGACTTCCCCATTGCCTTTGCTTGTGAGAAGCCAGCAGAGATGGTTTCAAATGACAATTACATGACTGTGACTTCTGCAACTGTCCTAAGCGCAAGCTGGTTGCCAAGTGCCCAGTTTGAAATCAACCTAACCCCATGATTACTAGAATGGCTGGAAATGTGAGGACCAGTCAAAAGTACCACTCATTGAGTGCCATTGTAACTTTGAACGGTCACTGAACAAATAAATAAAGTATACCTGAACAGGTTGGAACCCCAGCATACAACACTTTTAGTTGCACAGCCAATTTATACTTTGGAAAACCAATCAATCTCTGATAACGAACAAAATGGTATCCTTTGTTTTTGTTTTACATTTTGTTTAACATTACAGTGCAAAACATGAGTCAAAAAAGTGAAAAAAAGATTCAAACCACTGTTTTATTATCTCCATCATTTTTCTCTGAAGACCTAAACTTTGAATTCTATCAGAATTGTTCTGATGCCAAACTATACTATATAAAGTCCAATGACAGAGTACTGTGTTCAAATCTCACTTGTTTCAATGAGACTTAAGTATTATATACTAAAATTCTCAATAGTTCAATCGCTTATTTACTCAATGAATGATATGAAAAGAAAACTCAGTTGATATAAAAGATCATATCTTGGCCAATAAATCACTATCCCATTTAATATTCCATCTCAAAATCAACAAGTTTTACTTTTTTAGAACTTAAAAATAAATGCCAATGCTTGGTATCAACAATGTCTATCTTTGATCTATCCTTGACAGAATGCAATTGCTCACTACCGTGTTTCCCTGAAAATAAGACCCTGTCTTATAGTTTTTTGAACCCTGAAATAAGCGCTTGGCCTTATTGCCATGCACTCAAAAGCCCGATTGGGCTTATTATCAGGGGATGTCTTATTTTGGGGGAAACAGGGTATTTTAAAAAACAGGGTAACAATTAAAAAAATAAGTGTTTATATTTTATAAAGGAGAATTCAGAATACAATCATCTTTTGAATATTGCTCTTTGAGGACTTTGACCTGAAGCTCTTTATGAAATTAATACAAAGGCATTTGAGATCCAGTTTTAAACTGAACCAAGTAAGAAACATTAGCCTGACCCAAAAAAGTTTCTCAGTTTGAAACATAAGAAGCCGCATATGATTTAAAAAGAAGCAGGCTAATAACATATCAGATTAAATGCACCCATTGTTATGTATGAAAAGAGACATGTTTTAATTATGTTCAGTTTGACAAAGAACGGATACTTTGAACTTGAAGAGATTTGATTTTGCTTTAATTATATAACAGTTCTACAGTAGTTCTATTTAAAATGATAAGGCTCAGCCAAAGCAGTGTATAGGGTACATTTTTATTTATTTGTTTTGCCAATAATTGTAAAAATCCTGCTTTTCAGAAAACTGCTTTTTAAAAAAGAAGTGGGTTTAAGAAAAAGGGCAGATACAAGCAAAGTGACAACCAAGACCAAATTCATCTTGTATCAGAATACTCACCATGAAGGCCATTTCCCAGTAAGAAATAGCTCCCCTTTCAAATAAAAGTATAGAGCAGCTGAAACAAGGACTAAGAAAAAGATGAATGAGGGGCCTGACTACCATATGAAGCCAAATGCGGCATAAGCAAGAACTGACCAGGTGCCATCAAAATATGCTATACTTACATAGTTGCATTACTTACATGCAATAGAAATAGGTAAATAATGATGGAAATACTTATTACTTGCAAAAGCGTTTCATTTCATGATATGAAACCACTTAAAATATTTTAGAGGAAGACTGGCTAAGAAATCAGTTCTTTCTCTCTCACTTTTTTTCCATGCATTATCAGAGTTGCAATCATTAAGGCATCTCACGTAAACAGCCCAAACAAAGTACAAATGTGACACAACTGAATTTTTCTGTTCCTTGCCCTCCAACTTCCTGGGAAGCAAATTAAAAGGTTATCTTAATAAGGTTAAATTAATACTAAAATACTATAAGATAGTGAGAAACCATGCTATTCATTCTCAATACTTAACTGTCAGTTTTTACTAACATTGTCTTTTTTTCACGTTTTGGAAAAAAAAATAGAGGGGCTCCTGCCCTTAATTAAGCTTTTTAATAACTAGACAAATCCACTCTGTCCACTCTCGGGGGGGGGGGCGGTGTCTTTTTGTGAAAGAAACAGGAACTTCTGTTTACTATAACATCTGAAAATTGCATTAAGTGGTAAAAAGTTGGACCATTTTCATGAAATAGATTAATCATTCATTTAAAGGAAAGGCATCATGCTAAATTACTTCCAGGCAAGAACTGAACAGGTTTTGCATATAATGATGACTTTCAATTAAAAACTACAACTTATACACACTAAAAATTTCCCAAATTTTATTCCAAGGCTTTTATTTCATCTTACTATATTTTAACTTAACTAGAAGTTAAGTAAGAACAGGATTTCTATTTAAAGTTATGAGGTAAATAACTAGTATTTTTTCATGAAGTGTAGAATAGGGACATGTACAATTTGTCATAGTCTTAAATTCATGTAGAGATTTTCCCTCCGTATGCAAGATGTGCATGGATGGGTGAATTGATAAAATACTATAGGGAAATCATTACTGAGCTTGCATTAAAATTATTTATTTTTTCAAGGTTGTATCAATGCACAAATGTACTATTATTTACCATTATATCTTGCTGTAAAACACCAGATAAAAAGAAACCACATGTGCTTTCAAATTAAATTTACTTCACAATGCTTCCTGCAATCACACTGCACCAAAGAAATCTTGAAGCAATCATGCATAAAACAAATCAAAATTTTATGCATGACTACATCATTGTATCACATGGATGGGTAATATAAACGAAGAGTAAGGCACAAAGGAATTGAGATCTGCGGAAAATTGTATGGATGCATGGCTATGCTCAAATTTGGTAATAAATAAAAGAATAAAGTATTACTAATCCATTTGTTCCATTGTGGAAACAACTCCAGATGGTTTAGAATTTAACAATTTGGGAAGAAATTCAGATGAGGAAAATTTCTGAACTATTCTTACACATACATGAGTTCCTTTTCTTGCTGAGCTTCAGAAGCAGAATAATGCAATTAAATGTCCTTGATACGTACAAAGACAGTTCAGAGTTTTCTCATACAGGCTAGTCATTCTTGAAATGCTTTCTTCAAAACTAAACAAAGGCTGCATGCTCCCCATGCCTTTGGGAGATTTATTTAGTACTGCCAACTTTTCAAGTGGCCACCACTGCAGCTGATTTTAGGAACTGCTTGATGTGCAAAGGGAACTTACTTAGCACTGCAATCTGAAAAAGCTTCATCAAACTGCAGTTAGAGATATAGTATATGAGCAATCTTGGGCATTTTTTTCAAATTAATTTAACAATCCTGTCCAATATTCATAGGCCTTTTTGCCCAACATATTTAAATGAGTCACAGAAAGGGAGTAAATGTCATGTAAACTCCAAAACTGAAGTAATTAAGCCTGACAATTAATCCAAAGGAATTAAAAATTAACCTGAAATAAGTCTGAGTCCAAACTACCGCTTTCTGGTCAACTGGCAATCTACCTATCTTACTGGAGGTTTAAGTATTCCATCTGTAATCAAGATAAATCCATACAGAGGCCTCACCTGGGGTACAGGTGTCCTCAATGAACAACCATTTGTTCAGCAACTATTCAAAGTTATAATGGCGCTGAACAAAGGGACTTATAACCCAGGCCTGAAATTACAGCCATTGCAGTTCCCCACACAGTCATGTGATCAAAATGCAGGTACTTAGCATTCTACCCTCATTTAAGATGCAGAGGCACTGCAACTCCCCCCCCCATCTCCTCCCCATCTTTTGGCCCCTGCTGCCCTCATTCCACTGCCCCAGCTCACTTTTGCTATCTTCTTATCCATGATGCATGCCCTGCTTCGCTGTTAAGCATAGTTGGGCTTAACTTTGTGCTGCTAAAAGAAGGAAAAGGCTGAAAGCAGACTCTCCCCTCCCCACTTTTAACAGTGCAAATCCAGCCCCATTCCTGCCTAGGAACGTTTTGCAAAGAAGTGCCCTTTGGGAAGGGATGGGGCTGGATTTGCACTATGAAAAATGAGTACAAATGCCAAAAGCAGCCATTTCCCCCATTTATTCACAGTGCAAAGCCAACCCCAGCTGGCTCAGCAGCTAGGCCAGGCACACCTTGTCTACAACGGAACCAAGAAAATGGAAAGGCGGATGTAGAGTGTAGGGCAGCAGGGATCTCGAAATGCAGGATGGCAAGGGATTTGGATCTGGACTGGGGCAGCTACAACATCTGGGATCATGGCAAGAAGCCCCAGATCCACACAGTTCTGGAGCTGCTTGCCACCCCATAAAGGCAGAGTACAGAGGGTGGCCAAAGGGCAGAGCTGAGGGGAGGAGAGATAGATGGGTGGAGGGACTTAGAGGCAGTCACTTACCTCACTTAAGCTCAGGACTGGGTAGGACCAAGTCTGGAATGGCTTGATTGGGTTGAGTCTTCAACTAACCACCATTTACTTAACTATGTCAATTAGAGTGCTGAGATTGTAGTTGCTACGCAATGCAATCAGGTTGTGTCTTGCTTTATGACTGCATCACTTAGCGACCAAAATTCTGGTCCCAAATGTGATCAGAAGTAATCTGTATCGCTAGGTACTCAGGTTTCTCAAGACTTTTGGCTTTGTATGCTTTCCCATGGCCACGAGAGAGGAGTGGGAGTAAAAAATGGACAGGAATAAATGGGTATGTGTACAACCTCCCAAACTGTCAAAATTGAAGATAGAAAGTGAACAAGTGAGATGGATATTATGGCAAGGGAAATAATAGCTTCTCAACCTCCTTTGCAGAAGCTAGGAAGTCTAAAATGTAACTGCCAGATGATTGATCAAGCCATTTGACATTGTGTGCAGCAAGTGAATCAATTAATTGGAAGAGGGGATGGCCATGTCATACACACACAACTCTTAACAAAAGTTCTATTAATTTCTCCCATTCAAGTACTAACCAGGCCTGACCCTGCTTAGCTTCCAAGATCAGACAAGATTGGGCATTTTCACGGTAGTATGGCCGTAGACAAAACTTGTATTAATTTCAATGGTTATTATGCAGTGAAACTTCCCAGTGAATCATACACAAAGTAAAATAATACTTATATGTTACCAGACATTATTATTGATATCTATGGAGTATATGAATTGTCAACGTCCTTCCTGTCAACGACTACTTCAGCTTCAACCACAACAATACACGAGCACACAACAGATACAAACTCAAAGCGAACCACTCCAAACTCAACTGCAGAAAATACGACTTCAGCAACAGAGTGGTTAATGCCTGGAACTCACTACCTGACTCTGTGGTTTCCTCCCCAAATCCCCAAAATTTTACCCTTAGACTGTCTACTGTTGACCTCACCCCATTCCTAAGAGGTCAGTAAGGGGCGTGCATAAGCGCACCAGCGTGCCTACTGTCCCTGTCCAAACGTTCCCTTTTATTTGTACCCATCTTATGTATATAAATAATGTTATACCTATGTATATTACCAAGTACGTACTTGACAAATAAAATAAATAAATAAATAAATGAACTATGCAGAATATGGCATATGGATAAGGCTTGATTCTTAATTACAGTAATGTGTAGGAAAGTCAAAATTTTCCCCTGCCCCAATGTCCATGGAAAACTGCAGTAGTTTCACAGGAAGAACCTGAGTGAGCAATGAGTCAAATGTAAAAGTTCCTTTAACATAGTCTTATAACTGTCAGTTCATTATGGACAAATAGCAATTTGTTATTGAATTCATTTATTCATTCATGCATTCATTCATTCATGCATTCATTCATTCATTCATGCCAGATTCCACTCATCAGACTACTGTACGTAAGTGGCTAATAATTGTGATTATCCTTACTAACAAGACAGACTTCTTACTGATTTTTAATTTGGAGCTCCTTGGATTTTGGATCTGAAACAAATATCTAACTCAACAGATACTGGCCCCATTACACTATGTGGCCTCTATACTGATTTCTCTTAAATTTGTTAAGAGACACATATATGCAATCTCAATCCATGTGGTGGATTGAGCTGGAGGCTCTCAACCACCCACTTGGGAGCACTTTACTAAACTCTCACTGAAATATATGAAGCTGCATAAGAAGCCCTACAGAGCAAAGTGTGTTGTAGATTGCAGCATAATACACTGAACTCTTCAGGGAATACATCCATCATGAGATAATAAGTAAACAATGGACCAGTAGATGGTAACAATTAAAACAATTCTTGTTTTACTCTTCCATTAGAGAGAGCTGCTTTCTTCCTTTTCCACTGAAGAGAGATTGTAAGAGATGGTACCCGAGGGATGCATAAGCATTCCTTTAAGGACCAATTCAGCCTTGGGAGTCAGTGTTTTAAAAGAGCAGCTGACCTTGGATCAATGCCGTGTTATTTTCTTTCAGGAATAAATCTGGGTGGTGGAATAGTGATTGTCCATTCAGCCAGCTCCGTCAGACAGGGCTGAATAGAAAGTGGCTCAGGAAGTAATCCACAGTCAAGTTAAACTGAAAGGCTTAGATTTGAAATGATATGGTCAGTGGGACTGGTGCTATGAAACCTAAGGCAGGCAGACATCAGTAGATCCTAGTGAGTCACCCCTATTTGTTTTTTCAAAATATTCCTTAGAATTTTTTTCAAATTGTAAATGTCTAGCACAGTAATATTACACCTTGACTCTGAAATTATTACATACATATGACTTCTAAATAAACAGGACTGCACTATTTAAGTGCAAGTGCTCTGCTTCAACAAGCTATGGATCGAGGTGATTAACTCTAACCACACAGTAAAAACAATGGTAAGTAACAAAGTAATAATGGGGGGATGTGGCAGGGAAAGGCTAAGGAAAAAAGTAATAGAACAGCAAAGAAATATAGAGTCAATAAGGAGAACGGGAAGAGAGGCTAGCTGGCAAGGAGAGAACAAAGGAAAAAAAGCCCAGACAGAATAAGAAATGATATTTCAGCTATGGCTACCAGAGAAGAAAGGCTTGCGTAAAAATAAGAAGAATTATTAATATCCTGGAACTACCAATAGAAAACCGTAACAGAAGGCAATACAAAGAAAACAGCAGTTTAAAAATAGACAAGGGACCAAAATACAATTCATGAAACAGAAAGCAAACAGCCAATATCATTTTAAAGAGGAAAATAGTACAAGCCTGAAAGAAATTCCCTAAAACAATTATTGTAAGATAGAATATTCCGCTTTTCTCTATATATCTCAGGAAGCTTGATCTGATACAAACAGAATGATGAGCCACAATATACAATAGGCAATTTTTAAAAGCTCATATTTGCCAAACTTTTTAACATCACTGTCTATGAGAATATATTCAAATTCACACATTTATCTTTAACTAAATCAGGTTTAAAATCTTATTTGATCATTTGGGAAATATAATAGATTGCAATAATCATATTTTTTTCTATGCAATGGACCAATACAATCCAAGATCTTGAGAACTACAATACATGTAAATATAACATGGAAAATGTTTTAAATGTGGGATCGGATTAACTTGTCAGTTTGTTGGCAGCATAGTGCTTTACATGTAAATAGAATTTTACTTAGTCTATTTTTTTGTTCTCAGCTCCAACATCATTATCTGGCTCACATGCAGTCAAACTCCCAGTTTTATCTCAGTTTCCTCAACAATGTTTGGTGACATCTTAAAAATGAAAGGGACAAGTGGCCTGCCTGAATGCTCAATAGAGATCCAAATTAAACAGTGCAATGCAATATGCATGGATTTGAATGCTCGGTCAAATCTAACCGACATCCAACTACACATTTTGAAAGAGGTATGTTTTTTATGTGGTAAGTCATGATGGTACTAATATAAAAGGATGATGCTATGGAGAAGAATCAAGTAATGGGAATCTAAAGTATAAACAAGATCTATTTTCTTATCTTTATGCTCAATTTAATCAGACCAAAAGGATTTATGAAAAAATATTATGTAGGGTTTGGCTATACATTTACCAGGCTGTAACATGATATTTCTATTAAATCAGATGAAATTATATTTTTTCACTGGATTCATGAAACCTGATTTTGCAGTAAGCAAGATTCTGACACCAGTCATTTCTGGCCCAATATAACACGTTTTCTTTCTTCAGTTATTTGTTTATCAAATTTCCTGGAGCAAAAATGTAAACAATTATTCATATTTAAGTAATCCATGCAACTGCTTTCTGAACCAGACTGACAATAACACATCATCTCAAGATTCCTTCTGAATAAAATTTTAAAGAGTCTGAATTGTCCACACATAAATCAAGCAATAAAGGAAAAAAACAATTATATAAATATTTTCTGTTTTCTTTGGAGGACTATACAAAGAACAAAAATTGTTTCCTTAATTGTTTATCCTACTGTACCAGAAAAAAAAACAGTTTGTTCTTCTATACAATTGACATAGGGCAGTAAATAAGGTGCATTCTCCCATTTCTTCAGAAATTAACATTTCAAAAATATGCAACTTTTCCCTCCCCGCCAATTGTAAGCTGTGTCTAATAATGCAAGAAGCAGATTGTCTTCCCTCATTTCCTTAATTTGTATCATCTAAAAGCAATTCACTCAACATCTTGTCGCCCTCTGGCAGCTCAGTTTACTTATCCACACTTAATTTCTCATTTGGACCAAAACAAACTCTTCTGAACTGCCACTGACTGAAAGGGGGGGGGGATAAAGAGAGAGAGAAACTCTCTGTCACAAGATTAGTCCTTCACAGACAGCCCAACTGAAACAGGCAGTGGTTGTTATGTGGGTTCTGGTTATGAGGTGCTCAATCCACTGTGAAAGTCTTTTGTAAAAGAGCAACTGAAATGAAAGGAAAATGTAACTCATTTCAGTGGGGCATATACAAGAGAACTTATGAAATATGTAAGTGATGTTGGATTTCATTTGTTCTGCTCGTAGCACAAATACACCCACTCCAACAATTTGTTTTTGTTTGTTTCATTTAGTACAATAAGAATTTGATGCAGCCTATGTGTACAATGCACATCTTCATAGTTATGTATCTCCTCCTCCTCTCACTCCTTACACATTCGCATTATCACACACATAAATAACTTTTCTTACAGAGATGCCCATATATTTTAGTGTTTAATCCCAGTGTCACCTCTCTGTCTAAAATATAAGCCAATTGATCACCATAATTTATGACAGTACCATGAAATCATTGGGCTGTACACTTTGAGCAAAAATGTCAATAAATATTTGCTCAAAATTATTTAGACAACACAAGCCCTGCTGACTTCAGAAAGTTTAAGTGAATTCTAGGATTGCTTTGGCCGAAATGCATAACATATATAAGCTGTCTCTGAAATGCCCATTCACTGTTGCCTCCACTGTTGTATGGGCAGGGGAGCCAGCCATCCTTCTGGCACTGAAAACAGGGAGAAGACAATTAAAAGTGGCAAAGACAAAGCCAAGATGGAAATGGGAGACGGGATAGCACCCTGTATTCCTTTGGAGGCAAAAGTAATAGCCCAACAAGTTGGGAAACACACAACAGAGAAGAGCGTCTTTGACCACAAGAACACTCAGGCCAGGAATGGAGAAAATACTCTTACTGGTGGCTTTGCATGTATGCTGTACACATGATATCTGAAGCCCTAGATTCCTGCGGGGTCCGTTGAGGCAATCGGTTAAAACTGCCTTAAAGGGGAAGGAGATCGCAGTGAAATCCGCCGGACCCATTACTTCTACGAAAGCCTGATTAAGATCAGACTGGGAAGCAAATGTCCCGAACATGCTACTCAGACTAGCCCCAGCAAGAGAATTCAAAACCTTCGGTCACCCGGGATTCTCACGAAACCACATCGAAGCGCTCGCCCTTGCATCATGCGCTCAGGACACGCTTGGCCACCCAACCTTCCCAGTTGGCCCTTCAGTCTACGAGAGAAGTAGCCAGCAAGTACTAGCCACTCCGAAGGGGAGCCGGCGGATTTATTCAGAATCAAGGGAGGAGAACGAGCCACACTCGATCTTTCTCGCCGACGTCGCCCATTCAGCACAGAAGGAGAAAGACTCCCCTGTTTACAGAGACAAGCGGGGGGGGGGGGGAGAGGGACATAGAACCGCGCGAGAAAATCCCACATTTGTATTCAATGGCGGGATTTGTAGGTCTCCGCTTGTCAAATAAAGCAGAAGACGTCGGGCACAATCCTGAAAGTTAAGGTTTACAGAGACAAGCGGGGGGGGGGGGGAGAGAGAGAGAACCGCGCGAGAAAATCCCACATTTGTATTCAATGGCGGGATTTGTAGGTCTCCGCTTGTCAAATAAAGCAGAAGACGTCGGGCACAATCCTGAAAGTTAAGCACCTGCAATTACTGCTGCTCTGGTGGGAGAAGATTTAGGCAGATGCTCAAGGCTCCTGCAATCAGGGAAGTTGGGATCGTGCCCTAATGCATCTCGTCTCTCCCTTCTCTTCACTTTCCCACACTTGTCATCACAATCTAGCTTTCCTTCCACCTCGGTCCTTCCGGCTCAGGACAGCAAAAACCAGGCAACAGCTCGGCCGCCACACGCCTGGTTTGGGTGCCGGCTACAGGTGCCGAAAGGACGGGAGGCCAGAGGCCGCCTCCGCCGCGAAATGCCCATCTCCAGCCTGGCGCCAGCGGAGCCCTACAAAAGAACAAGAGCTCCCGGGACTTTTCCTTCTCTCCTTCAGTAACGCCAACAACTTCTGAGCGCGCCACGCACCAAACGGCCCAAAGGCGGCCAGGTTATCCCGGAAATATAGGGCAAAGTAAGGCATTCAGCTGCCTCTCTCCCCATTTTTAATCTTGTCCGAGGATCTTTTTCTCGCAGAATAAGGAAGCCGCTCCTTGAGGTGGAGGAATATTGGAAAACCGCAACCTCCCGCCACCCTTTCCAGGAAGGAAGGAAGGAAGGAAGGAAGTAGAGGGAACAGGATCGCACCTGACTGAGAAGCGCTGAGACAGAAGGTCCCGGTGATGGCAAGGAGGCTCACCCAGGAAAGGAGTCTTCGTACCGGCTTCATGCTTGCTTATTGTAAAACCTCGCTCTCTCTATTTATGTCAGTAGTTCTACTGTTGCGGCGGCGGCGTAGGAGAAGCCCCGATAGGACGAGGACGGCTCCTCCTTAGCTCCGGGGTCGCGACGCTCGCATGGCCTCCGCGACTTGGCTCTCCTGCGCCGGGACGACGCCAGCCAGCAGTTCTCTCCCCTTCCTCCCGAGGTGTGAACAGGCGGGTCTGGCTCCGGCGCGCGGCCCCGAGCTCCGAGGGGGCGCCGAGGAAGTTTCTCCCGAGCCACAATCCAAGGACGCCCAAAAGTTACTTCCCCGATCAAAATCCGTCGGCGTGCCGGCAATTTCCCTTCGGAGCCGGCCGGCTTTTATCCCTGCCTTCCCTCTCCGTGTCCCCCCGGTCTTTCAAGCGAAGGGGGGGATGGAGGGATCCGTGCGGGGGCGTTAGTTGACGTTCCCGTCTCCCCCTTTCCTTCCGCTTCTTTCGCTCGCTTGCAGCAGCTGCCGAGATAGGAAAACCACTTCCATTGACTCCCGGAGCTCCGGCGGCTTCGCCGATTAACAAACCAAGCTGCCCCCCCCCGTCCCCCCAACACAAAGGGGGGGAGGAGGAGGAGGAGACGATAGGTTGGACCAACTCAGTCCAACCCCGCCCCCTCTTTGCCGCTTAACTGGAGAGGCCACGCCCTCTGCCCGCCTCCCTGCCCAGCGTTCTCTTCCTCCTCCCCCCTCCCTCGCGCCATCAAAATACCCGGGAAACACCTGTCACTGGAACGGGGCGCGTGCATTTGTCGGGGCGCGCGGCTGCTGCCCGCAGGTTACCATGGAGCGATGCAAAGGCAGCCGCTGCCAGTAAGCGCAACAATGTGCCTTTTCGGAGCAGGCAGGGGAACGAAAACGATTTTGTGTCTTGTGCGCGCTCTATTTCTCGCTTAACACTTTTCTTGCAGATTTATTTGTTCCGTCGGAGTTCCAAATCCCGGGGGGGGGTGTCTCTCCGTTACAACAATCCGTTTCCTTTCCCATTCCCGTCCCTAACGCTAGGCGCAATCCGATCCTATCCATAATCATTCGGAAGAAAATTTCTCTAGAGTCTAGATGGTCGATAGGATCGCATCTTCGGCGTTTTGCGAACTGGAAAAAAGAAAGAGAACACGGCGTGAGGCTGACTCCCATCTTCATCCCGCAGTTTTCTTCTCTACGGAAGGCGCAGTTTCTTCCATGACTTGGATTTGTCCCGAAGAGTGGAGGCAAATACTGTAGCAAAAGGCTTTGAAAGTTTCAAAAGTTCTGTTTTGCCGGCAGAAAAGAGAGAAGCGAAACAAGAAGCGGCTAACAGATTATGCCAAGGCTTTTCTGAAAGAGCGTCGATCCTTGAAGGACACAGCGCGAATAGAGCTGCAGAAAGGGCGATTGGCAACGGTCTCTCCCCTCCCCCCCCCCCGCGCTGACTTTTTTTTCGCGCCGACCGATGGTAGAAACCTGACATTCCCAAAGATTCGACGTTGCAATTTGCCGGGCGGCGATTTTTCTAAAAACTTTCCCTTTACACGCAAAACATTCGGCCTGGTTTACGGACAGCCTCCAAACAGACTAAAAGCTCCAGATAGGGAAAGCCTTTCTTGTAGGATGTATCGTTTGGGAAGTGGGGGGAGCGTGCAAGATTCGAAGGAAGGTGGAAAGGTTCGTGTGCTTATACATCCGCGGAAATTATGAAGAATTAGAACCATGCTGTCGTTTATTTTTTATTAATAATACATATTAAACAAACGGTGCATAGACTTTGAAATTCTCCTGACATTTGCTTGTTTCCCTTTTAAATCTTTTAGACGAACAATCTCCCTGTTATGTATGATATAAATAACGAAATGCTGTGGATCTTTTAAGATTGGTTCCACTTTGTGTCCTCATGGTGCTTGAAATGGACAGACAGGCCATAGTACCAAAACGGTTGTCTGGTTTGCAGCACCTGCTTGCATCCCGCTACACCTATATATTGGTCTCACATACAGTAATAGCTATAATTCAAATGAACATTTGCTCTCTTTTATTTACTTCCGTTCTGTTCTTATCTTTGCACTTTCCCTCTGCTTTTCCTGAGGATATAAGGTAAGTGAGCTTTGATGAAACATAGCCTGTATGAGGAACATCACAAGCTTCTGAGTACATTCTGAGCACAAGCTTGAGACCACAACTTTAGACATACTAAGGTTCCATTGTGCACTGAATTTCATTGAATCCAAAGAACTAGAATTAAATTAAAACTGCAAATTGGGCAGGTGCACAGCTAAAATAAAACTGGAGGGCTGACATATTCCCCAGGTTTTGGTGTCCTGCTGTAAACAAGATAAGGCAATTTGGAAATATGAAGAAAAGACAGATGGAAATAATTTCATAGTCATTCCTAATGGTCTTGTTTTAATGAAGCTTTTATTTCAGAGAATAAAAGAACAGGTTGTGTTTTCCATTACAAATTCATCCAGCTCTATCATATTTGATCAATCTAATAGATTTTCCCACTTGTCTTAAGGAAAAAAACAAATTCACACTACAGTATAGTAATTACGGGTAAGTACCTATTGTAGCTGGTGTAATTCTTCAGTTTCCTTCTATGTTGTTTCCCTTGTCTCTTTTCCAAGATTGTAAATTCCTTTTATAAATAAAAGTAAATATGTATGATAATAATATGGAAATGCAGGATTCAATAAACATTTGCAATCACATTGATGTGCAAAATTGGAAACACTCGTCTTGATGCATCCTGAAATTGACTGACTCAGATTAATTTCCATTTTTCCTGATCTGCAGGAACTCTTAAAAATATAGAAGGGTCTCATTTGTTGAACAGGTAGCATGGGGTTGAGTGAGAGGCAAATTATCAGTCATGCACTCAAATATATCCCTGAACCATGATAGTCACTAGCTAATCATAGACCTCTCATTCTCTTTCCACATCTTTACCTCACAGTATTATTATAAGAATTAAAGTAAAATTATGCCCGTGTCTGCTTTTGGAAAGGAAAGAATCAGCACAATAGTGATGCACTTGGTGTAAAAAAAAATCAAACTGCGTGTCTATGAATAAGCCATTTTTGTTTAGCATTCCCCCATATTAATCTGCAGTTACATATTTAAGTTATCAGACAATTTCTCCAGTTTCCACAAGTTACAATACACAGGAGCACCATCCTAAATGATGTGAATTTCCACATTGGTTGTATGCCAAGAGCACAAATGAGCACCTTGTGACTTCCATATGTTTTAGACTATAAATGTCATACTACATACACAGAGCACACACACAATACTACCTTCTATGTTCAAACTATTTGGAAAGGGGACAGTTGCTTACTCTTCACATATTGGGAGCCTACTTGCACCTACTGTATGTTGGATCTGAGACAGAATGGAGATTTTTTTTAGTGGCTACTGCAGCAATTTAGTAAATCATAGGAATTGGATTCATGAATCATGATGAAAGACGGAATGGAGACCATGGCCTTTATTACACAGTTCATGATCTCTTTACCGTCTCAGAGGGTCATTGATTAATGCCTCAGGAGATATTACGATGGCCTAGATGATGAATACAAGATATTTCCCAAGAACGTTTGAAGGCTGGACTGTTCAAACCAGCATCCATATCTAGCCTGTTCTGACACAAGCTTATTGCAATAGCATACTTCCTGAAATCATTTGAATCCTGTTAAATACTTTTTTTTGTTAATTTCTTTTTAGGAATAAAAGGTGCTATTTGCATCTGTTATATAAATGAATGCTGCATATGAACACAAATTAGGCATATCAATTTATTTTTCATCAGCTGCTTTACTTCAACTTACCGTCAACTTCGGAGAGCTGGACTTCGGTGGAACGGCCATGCTGGACATTTTCTACCTGCAAAATTTACTCGGAAAAGAACTGGCTGGCTACAACACCAACATCATTTGCCTGCAGGAGGTATTTGTGGTTAACCTGGGGTCTGTGCCTGACGCCTTCGGTCTGGAGGGGCCTGGAGGGGCTGTTCCGGATTGAAGAGAATTGAAGAGAGGCAGCACGAAGGACTGGCCTTTTTCCACCAGAGGGATAAGCTCCGTTTCCCTAGTCAGCACGACATTGCCTTCAATCAGGCTTTGCTTGAGGATCCTTGGCATAGAGAACTGCGGGACAATTCCTTTTCTTACAGACTACCCTTTAAGTCATCTAGGGTTGCATTTACAGCACAAACTTATCATCCGGTTTTAATTTACAGTCTAATCTTATGCTGGGGGTGTGTGCTTTTGTGTATGTATGTGGGTGTTTGGTTTGGATGGGAGATGCAGGACAATTCATTTTCTTACAGACTACCCTTTAAGTCATCTAGGGTTGCATTTACAACACAAACTTATCATCCGGTTTTAATTTACAGTCTAATCTTATTCTGGGGGTGTGTGCGTTTGTGTATGTATGAGGGTGTTTGGTTTGGATGGAAGAAGTGGGTTTGGAGTGGTTGAATTGGGAGAATGAGGGAGCCGGGGGCAAGGAATAGAGCCTCCTCTGCTGAGTGTGCAAACAGAAGCAGATGGGGGCTCAGATATGGCCCCCGGTTTGGTGTGAGTGTGGTGCCTTGCCTGCCGGGGAGGAGGGGGGCCGTTGGGGTGGGGGAGTGGATCTCGGGGGTGTTGGAGGGCCGGAGTATTGCGGTTATGACTGGGAGAGGTAGATATGGAGGGAGCCGAGGGGTAGGCCGCGCGCGGGGAACTAGGA
>QLTV01002703.1:378179-408014 GCA_003457575.1 Thermophis baileyi | reverse complement strand
CACATTAAAAACTGGTTTTAATTGTTTTTATTATGTTTTTTATTTAACGGTTTTTTATATTGTTGTGAGCCGCCCAGAGTCACTTGGGAGTTGGGCGGCATACAAATTTAATAAATAAAAAATAAAAAAAAAATACTTTTCATGCTTTATCCTGGATAGATTGGAAAATTAGGAATTTATTGGCAAGAAATTATATAGTTACAGAAGAAAATATATGGGCACGTTAAAGGGATTAATGGTGGATGGAAAAGAGAACATGGTTGGAAATAATTGAAGAATGGACAGGGAACTCAGAAATGTCAGTGCTGGAAACATTAAATAGGAAAATGGGTTTGCGTAGAATGTCACAAAAAATAAGATGAACACAAGAATCCTTTCACATTTTTAATGATTGTCATCTATTAGATATAATTTCAGTTTAGAATATGAATAATACATTTTATGGACATATTCTATACTGTACTTAAGATTGTGGCAAGAACAAAAGACATGCTTTTTCTGCATTGAAGCCTCTTAAAAATGTCTAATAATGTGAAGATCTGAAATAAATCTGTTAGAGTAATGCAGTACATTACACTAATTTTGTTTGAGCGGTTCACTGTGTCAAAATCTGTCTGGTTTCTTTACATCTTTTCTAGGGAACAAGGCTTTTCTTGCCTGTAATTGTTTACTACTGAAAGTTATACAAGTCAGAATATAAATGCAAACAAGCCAATCTGAGCCTTCCCTGAATTCAGTTTTATTGCAAACTAATTCACACTATAGTTAGTGCATAGATGCATGAGAACAATGTTGACAATCCAGAGAAAGGAAGACAAGAGCCAGGACAAATGCTTACTAAAGGAAGCTGACTGTTTTCTGGGAAGTGTATCCTAAGCAACCCCAGGAATGGAGCAAAGGGAACTGCAACTTGATGAGTTACCTGCTGCAGAGGCCTGCTCTGTAATGTGGCTTATTAGAACAGCTGTCCAACAAACCAGAGAGCCTCTAACGTGCTTACAAGGAATCAGTACAGTAATGTCTGCAACATCAAGCACGATAACTATTTAACATAATTACTCTATCTGTTCTTTACCAGTGTTATGGCAAAGATATTCATTGTGAAACTGTCATTTAAGTCTCAAGTCTGCTGTTGATATACTTTACTTAGACTTCAGACTTATTCTTGATAAGATAAAACAATATGGGATACAGAGTACTGCCACCAGATGGAGTCACAATTAGCCAACCAACTACACTCAAACTACAGTCCTTAATGGAATGACATCTACCTGGTGGGAAGCATGCAGTGGGGTACCTCAAGGTTCTGTCTTGGGCCCATTGTTCTTCAACATCTTCCTAAATGATCTAAATGGGGTAAAATGGGAGTTTCATTAAATTTGCAGATGACACTGAGCTTGGGGCAATTGCTAACACTTTGGTAGATAGACTCAAAATTCAGAAGGATCTTGACAGACTTGAACATTGGGCCATAGTCAACATGATGCAGTTCATTGCTGAGAAATGCAAGGTCCTGCACTTAGGCAGGAAAAACCAAACATACACATACAGATAGCAATACTGGCTCAACAGTAGTAGCTTATATTTAAGTGGTGTCCTAGTGAACCACCACTTGAGTATAAGCCAGCAGTGTGCTGCAGCTGCCAAAAAAGTCAATGCAGTCCTAGGCTGCATCAACAGAGGGATAGCATCAACACTACAAGTAGTACCCACTCTATAATGCATTAATGAGACCATACTTGGAATACAGCATCCAGTTCTGATCACTATGATACAAACAAAATGCTGAAACTCTTTAGAAAGAGTGCAGAGAAGAGCAACTAAGATGATAAGGAGTCTGGAAGCTAAAACATATGATGAACGATTGAGGGGGCTAAATATGTCTAGCCTATTGAAGGGGAAGATTAGGGTGACATGATAACTGCCTTGCAGTACTTGAGGGATTGTCACAGAAACAGCGGGTTGACTTGTTCTCCAAAGCACATGAGGTAAGACAAGAAGCAATGGCTGGAAACTCATTATAGGTTGGACTAGAAGACCTCCAAGGTCCCTTCCAGGCTTATGAGTTTATGTTTCAATGTGTGAAAGTTTGTTCTCCATCTTCCTCCTGAACTGCTTTGGTAATATAGATGAGAAATCTTTCCAAAAGCTAAGGAAGATAGTGTGATTGGAAAACTGCCAGGTTGCCATCCTCCAATATCCTAGGAATGTCCCTAAAAAGTGGGACAAAAAGCTAATACATTGTGGACAGAGATGGCCCTTCTCTCCTGACACCTTTTCCCACCTTTGACTCAATCCTACCTTCATTATTCACTGGAAAGAAAGTATTACAGTTTGCCATGAAATATTCAATT
Source organism: Thermophis baileyi (assembly GCA_003457575.1). Classification (NCBI taxonomy): domain Eukaryota; kingdom Metazoa; phylum Chordata; class Lepidosauria; order Squamata; family Dipsadidae; genus Thermophis; species Thermophis baileyi. The sequence goes on along the minus strand of QLTV01002703.1, from coordinate 405,660 downwards.
TCACTCATGCTTCAGGTTAATACAGCTAATTTTAAACAATTTGCTATTACGGAAGCAGTAAGCACCTTTTGGAAGCAATGTGTCTGCATTTCAAAATGATATTCAAAAAATTGTCTGGTTTTTGTCATCCTTGACATATTTTATTCTCTATTTGTGTCTATTATTGTACTCATTTTTGATTTTGATGTAATGTTTTTAACTTGTGAGCTTCCCAGAATCAATGGAAATTGGAAAGGTTATTGTTATTATTATGGTTGCTTGCAAGTCAGCCACATGTTTAGACTGGATTTAGCCTTTTTATCTACGTATCGAGTTCTTCCCAAGGATCTGGGATAGGCAGATGTGGATGTTTGATGGTGTTAAAGGTATCATTGCAGGATATAAGCTATTCTGAGTAAAGCTAATTATTATTATTATTAAGTCACCATTGTCTATGACATGGTTTACATCTAGAGATTTTTTGTGCAGAGGACATCTAAAAGAAGTCATGATAATTTTTTATGCAGGCCAATATTTTTAGTTTTGTAATCTTTTTATTACCTCTTTTTCAATTAAGCTTGGGGCTATTTTGCATTGTGTATGCAAAACAGAAAGCTATATTTCATAATTATATAACATAGTTAAAGTTCTTTTACCCTTTCTCTGCCCCAAATCATAACAATTCTGATTATAAAGAATTAACAAGATTTGCTGAAGCATACCTGTTTGATATTTCTGCACAGAGTGCAGACTACTTATTGTGGTCCCATGACAGCCTAATATACATCAGTGGTGGCGAAAATGGTCTAATTATGGCAACCAAGAGGAGTGTGAAGTTTGTCTTCTGTTCTTCTTGTCTTCTGGTTTCCATCTTCAAGAAAGGGGGGGGGGGACAGACCCAGAAAATTACAGAACAACCAGTCTATCAATATCTGGGAAGATCCTGGAAAAGATAATCAAAAAACAGATCTGTGAACAACTAGAAGCAAATAAAGTTATAACTAGTAGCCAGCATGGGTTTGTTAAAAACAGATTATGCCGAACCAATCTTATTTCATTCTTTGACAAAGTGACTAAATTAGCAGACTAGCAAAATGCTGTGAACATAGTATACTTAGATTTCAGTAAGGCATTTGACAAAGTAGACCACAATCTACTTCTTTTTGTTGTTGTTAGTTGCAAAGTCGTGTCCGACCCATTGCGACCCCATGGACAATGTTCCTCCAGGCCTTCCTGTCCTCTTCCATCCTCTGGAGTCCATTTAAGCTCACGCCTACTGCTTTGGTAAGCCAGAAAAATGTGGAATAGACAACATCACCACCAGATGTATTTGTAGCTGGCTGACAAACCATACTCAACAAATAGTCCTTAATGGTACTACATCCACATGGAGAGAAGTAAGCAGTGGGGTACCACAAGGCTCCCTCTTAGGCCCAGTACTCTTCAATATCTTCATAAATGATTTAGATGAGGGAATAGAAGGGGAACTCATCAAATGTACAGATGATACTAAACTGGCAGGAATAGCCACCACCCCAGAAGACAAACTCAGGATCCAAAAAGATCTTGACAAACTTGGACAATGGGCCCTATCCAACAAAATGAATTTTAATGTGGAAAAAAACAAAGCTTTACATTTAGGCAGGAAAAAGCAAAGGTATAAGTACAGATTAGGTGAGACCTGGCTCAAAAACAGTAACTTGGAGTCCTAGTGGATGATCACTTGAATATGAGCCAGCAGTGTGCAGCAGCTGCCCAAAAAAGCTAATACAGTCCTGGGTTGTATAAACAGAGGCATAGAATCAAGATCACGTGAAGTATTAGTATCGCTTTATAAAACCCTAGTAAGACCACACATGGAATACTGTAACCAATTTTTGTCACCATACTACAAAAAAGATGTTGAGACTTTGGAAAAAGTTCAGAGAAGAGCAGCTAAGATGATAAGAGGCCTGGAGACTAAACCATATGAAGAATGGGTGCAGGTTTTGGGTCTGACTAGCCTAAAGAAAAGAAAAATTAGGGGTGACATGATAGCAGTATTCCAGTATTTGAGGGGCTGCCACAAAGAAGAGGGGATCAAATTATTCTCCAAAGCACCAGAGGTTAGGACAAGAAACAATGGTTGGAAACTAATCAAAAAGAGAAGCAACCTGGAATTGAGGAGAAACTTCCTAACAGTGAGAACAATTAACCAGTGGAACAGCTTGCCTTCAGAAATTGTGGGCGCTCCATCACTGGAGGTTTTTGAGAAGAGACTAGACAGTCATTTGTCTGAAATGGTATAGGTTCTCCTGCTTGAGCAAGGGGCTGGACAAGAAGACCTCCAAGGTCCCTTCCAGTTCTATTCTATTCTATTCTATTCTATTCTATTCTATTCTATTCTATTCTATTCTATTCTATTCTATTCTATTCTATTCTATTCTATTCTATTCTATTCTATTCTTAAAAGTATAGTTAAGAAACTAGCATGCACCATTGGTTTATATAGAACATAATGTCATAATGTCTCATGCAAGTTCTTCATCTTTGGTCTTCAAGGAAAAATTGTGTTTGGTTTCACTGGATTTGAAAGGGAAGTCAAAACTGCCTTACTTTCTTAAAAGAGTGAATTCATTTAAATGCTAATCATCCTTACTATCGTCTTCTTTCAAGAAGGAGCCTAGAAAATATTCTCGTTCCACCATGGTAATCTTGGCTGATACAATATTGAAGAAAAGGATTGCACTTGACTAGTATTAAACTAGTATACCACCATGAAGTCCTAGAGCTGTTGGCTAACTTGGGAAATTGAAAAATAAATTAATTTAACCCCAGAAATCTGTACAGTTGTCAATAAAAGAATATGGACATGCCATGTATTCACCAAGTCCAAGTCAACGTAGATTTTTTACTATCTTCTCAGGTCAATGGGAGAGAAAGAAATTAAAAGCATTGAAATTCATTTGTATTATAATTTAAGAGATTTTTTTAAAAAATATATTGGGTATTGGTTTATGACATCAGAGAAATTGGCTAAGATGATGGAGAAATACTGAAATGCCCACAATGGAAGATTGGTTTGTGAAAATGGCCGAATTCACAGAAATGGCAAAATTGATCTGTTCAATCAGGGATAAAACAATAAGTTTTATAGTAAGGATGATTAGCACTTTCTGGAAAGACTAGAAACCTTTTATCAATTTTGCAGAAAATGGAAAAAAAATGAAATGGTGATTTTTGAATTTGATGATTAAAAAGGGTTGAATATATGATAGAAGCGAACTTTGTAGTGTACTTTTAGAAAGGGAGAAATGGTTTTATTAATGTTATGAAGAAGATTGGAAGTCACTTATTTAATTATCCTGTTCTTTTTTCATTTTAGATCTGTATTGCTTTCACGCTTTTTCTTAATTTACCTCTATTTCTTCATGACTGTTTTATAGCAATAGCACTTGCACTTATATACCGCTCCATGGCGCTTTACAGCACTCTCTGAGCTGTTTACAGAATCAGCATGTTGCCCCCAACAATCTGAACCCTCATTTTACCAACCCCGGAATGATGAAAGGCTGAATCAATCTTGAGCTGGTCAGATTGAACTCCGAGCTGTGGGCAGAGTTAGCCTCCAATACTGCATTCTAACCACTGCATCATTGCACCAATTTTTATTTCTGTAAAAATCTTGTTTACTATCTTTTTGTCTCTGCCCCACAAATTTTCATCTTTATAGCATCAATTCTGATACAGTTTAAACTCCCGCCAAAAGTACTGGATTGAACTTTTCCCTTGATTGTATCACTTCAGAGGAAGAAGCTACATGCCCTTCCTTACTGTTGCAGTGGCATCCTTCTCATGCAGAAAATTAGCATGCCCAAATGAGGAATTAAGTCTAACTTGCAAATTCTCATTGGTCATCTAAAACGATAAATGCTCTGAATCTAGATCAACTTCCCTACAAGAAAATAACAAAATATTTTGAGTAATTTCAGAGAATTAAAGGCCTTAGGAATAATTGGGCAAAATTATAAAGATAAAGAAAATGATAAGAAATCAAACTGTGGGACACTTTCTGAAGGGGTTAAAGATCAAAATTCTTAAAAGAAAATGGAAGATACAAAGTGTTTATTTGATTAATACGTTTAAAATATATACGTTATTATTTCTAGTAGTTCTTAATGGTTTTTCTTTACTAGGTTGGAATAATAGGTTTTTAAATATTTGTTTATAAATAAAAGATATGGGAAAGTTATTTTTGTTGTATTTTTAGAGAAAGTGATAAGTTAACATATTAAAAAGAAAGGAAGGGAATATGAAACTGATTTGTTTGATTAAGGTTAAAATATATACATTGTTATTTCTGGTAATTCTTAATGGATTTTTACTGATTAGCACTGAATGATGATTTATAATTTGGTTATAGATGAGAGATCAAAAGTGTAAAGAAGAAATCTTTGATAGGTGATAAATTATTTTTTGTTCTTACCTTGATGAAGGGGAAAGTCATTTCTTTGTCTTTCTTCATTTTTTCCTTTTCTTTTTCTACACACTTTTTTCTTTTTATATTTTCTGTTGTTTGTATTAATTTCTTATATTTGTATTTTTAAACTTTAATAAAATGTTAATAGGAATTATTATAAAAAACTTGATTGATTTTGTGCCATCAAGTTGTTGTCAACTCTAAGCGATCATATGAAGTAGATAGATTTTTTTAATGACAATCTGTCCCAAACCTGGACTTTCAGGTTTTCCAATGGGGCATCCATCATCACTATAACTGAGACCCTATGGTCATCCTATTCTTCTCTTTCCTTCTACCTTTCCCAGGATTACAGCTAGGTCTTCACATAATGTATCCACCATAAAATAATTTGAGATTGCTTCAAATGAGAATTTTTCATGGAATTGTTCAATAATTCATTTGTTTGTTTTCTTGGCTATCTATGGCATTCTCAGGAGTTCAAAACCATCAATATTCTTCCTATCCTGCTTCTAGCACTGGAAATATTTCCACCTTGTATTTTTTTTCACCTGGTGCTGGAACATTACCTTGTATTCTATGGCTGACTACGTCAACCCAGAACTAGTTACCCTGATTCTGCTGGTATCAAGATTTCCCTTTTTGCTTTGGCAGACTCATGGATAGCAGAACTCCCTGCTGCTTCTTGACTAGTTAGAAAGAAAATTAGAAATATTTTATCTATTTTTGAAATACAAGGAAGCCTCTGGAATCAGGGCAGTCCAGTACTTTGTTTGCAAGTATGTCTACCTACATTTCCCCAAAGCAAAGATAAGCTATAATGCTAGAGAACATCCTGGGGGAGATTAGGTAAAGAGATGTTTTGTGATTAATACATTTAACTATGGAAACCCATTTTTGTGATAGCCCATAAATTTTGTAACAGAGAAGAGGGGCTTGTCCTAAGGGTGAAGAAGTAGGGAACATATGTGTCTGTCATTCAGGGACAGCTGCATAGGTGTTCCATTTATATATCTGCAAATGTAATGTTCTGGCTAGGGGGCACTCAAATGGCAAAGGACAGAGCAGGAAGTTGGATCAACCAATCAGTAAGCAGGACATGCACCTGTGCACAACATGGAATTGGGATTTGGGAGAGGTGTGGACTTCAGCTCATTTGCAACCTACAGTACCCATGAACCCTTTTGCAGCATAGGTATATATGGCAACGACTATAGGCAGTTATTGGTAACTCTAATTCAGCTTTTATTGTCTAAAGTACCAGAGGGCAGGACAAAAAGAAATGAGTGGAAACCAATTAGAGAGAGATTCTACCTGGAACTAAGGAGAAATGTCCTGACAGTGAGAATAATTAACTAATGGAACAGCTTCCTATCCAGGAACAGCTTCCTAGCCAGGGTTGGGGGTGCTCTATCACTAAGGTTTTCAGGAAAAGATTGGACAACCATTTGTCCAGAATGCAATAAAGTCTCCTGCCTTGGGCAAGAGGTTGACCTAGAAGACCACCAAGGTCACTTCTAGCCCTATTATTCTGTAATTCTATGATCTCTGGTCCATAGATGATATGAATTACAACTCCCTTAAATCCAATAATTCTAGGGATGATTAAGATTTTTAACACAGAATATCTGGAGAGCAATGGATTGCCTGCCATTCCTCTAACCAGTGAAATTTGCACAGTGGTTCAAGTGGAAGTCTCTGTAACTAAGTAAATACTATAGCAGTCATTGCCCTGCTTGTAATAGCATCTTTGCCAGTTACATTTTGTAACATTTTTGATAATTGTTCACACCTTTCATTTTGCTTTAATAAATAGTTACTGTCTTTTTCATTCATTGCTTCTTTTGTAAATCATTTGGACAACATTTGGATATAAGGCAACATAAAATGTTTAGCGTTAAAAGATTGGGGGGGGGTTTCAAAAAATATAGGAAAAAGCCTCTTCTCCTCATTCTCACAAATGTCATTTTTCTGTAATTACAATGCACAATAAAGGCTCTATGGGCATCAGCTGCATTTGTTGGGCCTTGAAATGATATCATAACGCAAGTGGCAGAACAGAGTGGGACTACAAGTGTATTGTAAAATAATCTATTCATCAATTAATTAATTTATGCCAATTTTTCTGGTGTCAACATTAGTTCCATTGTTATCTGTTGTTAGCCTCCTTGTTGATTCATTGTCTGTTGTAGAACAGAAACAACCACAAGAATTTTAATATGTGATTAAAAGGTTTCTTATCCTGAAATGAGCTGGCAATTCAAGGAACAACAGTCTGTTCCGTAACCTATATATGAAATTCCCTCCTGCAAACATAAAGGAAAATATACAGATTCTCTTGAGTTAAGCTGATTTCTTGGTGCCTGTTTTTGGGCAGTATTACATAGAACATAGAATCATAGAGCTGGACGGGACCTATGAGGGACATTGGAATTGAATGTCCAGTCCAAATTGGATTGGAATCTAATTGTTGGAATCCAGCAATTCAATGTTCCAATTAATATAATATCCAGGGAATGTATCTATCTTGTTGAACTCATTTTCCACCTGTAAAAATAGTATTTTTTACAATTACTGTATTTTTCGCACTATAAGACGCACTTCCCCCCCCCCCAAAAAAGTGGGTGGAAATGTCTGTGCGTCTTATAGAGTGAATGTTGCCGAAGCCCCGCCCACCTGCCGGCCCCCACCCTTCAGCTGTTTTCGGCCTCCACGTGCCCTGTTTTCTGCCTTCGTGCACCCTGTTTCCAGCCTCTGCGTGTCCCGTTTTGGCCCGTTCCAGGTGGCCTATAGCTGCCACCTATTGCCGCCACCAATCACCACCGATCACTGCCGCTGTTCGCTGCCGGCGATAGATGAAATGGGCTGAAAATGGGACATGTGGAGGTCGAAAACGAGGCGTACGGAGGCCGAAAACAGGACACGTGGAGGCAGCAATAGGCGGCGGCAACGGCAATAGGCGGTGGCGGCGGTGACAGGCGGCGGTGATCCCCACAGCCTGGAATAGCTGATTGGTGGTATTCCGGGAGGCCGATCCAACTGCCAATCAGCTGCTCGTGCTAAATCAGGCTGCAATAATGTGCTGAAGCTGACCAGGCTGTTTGCTGTTTGCTGCAAGGACGCTAGCCAGATGAATGGATGCTGGGAGGCAGAAGCAGATTTTTTTTCTTGTTTTCCTCCCCAAAAGCTAGGTGCGACTTATGGTCCGGAGCGTCTTATAGTGCAAAAAATACGGTACTGAAAGCACTAGAAAGAGCAAATTTCAGAAGTATATTGTGTATGAGATGATGAAAGATTATAGTGCATTGTGTTACAAAATATAATAAATGATCCCTGCATAAAACATGCATATTATATTCATATAGGAACAATGACACATATGAAGAGAGGCCCTTAAACTGTATTTTGTACAAATGCACAACTAGATTTAGAAGAGAAACTAAAGCTGAACTCAGTAACCAGAGGCTCAGTAAACATGATTGCCTGACAAATTGTAAAAGTGATGGAATATAACTAATAGTTGTCTTGTTTTGGTTTTACAAGTTGTGCTGAACAGGGTCAGTCACCAAATCTTTAGCTTGTGTCAGATCCATGTATCTGCCATTCTTCGGTGGAAGAAGGGGGGGTTGGATTTGATGCATTTAGTTATTTTCTTTCTATGTATCCTAGGTATCCTATTTCTTGCCTTGTCTTGTTGTATAACCTTTCACCTGATTTAGAACCATTGCCAGGCGCCCCAGATCCCCGGAAAATTCTCACCTCTTGGGGAATGCAAGGAGAGGAAGGGCCATATGGATTGCAACTGCCGATGGCCCTGAGAAGCTCTTCTTATCTGTTTTTCAGAGAGGCCGGTACAATAACATCTTCACACCTGCGGATTGGCTGAATCCACATCGGACTGTTGGTTTCTAATTTCCTTTATCCTAGTTGCATGCCCTGAGGGACCTCAGAGCCTGCTTTGAATTCTGACTTGCTTTCACCCCTTTTCAATAAAAGGTTCCTTTTGAAATACAAAGTTTCAAGAGTCTATACTTTCTTGAAGGAGGGGGGGAGAGGCTGGTCCTTACAGCTTGTCTGGAACACCTTTCAGATCCTATTCAATCACATCAACCAACTTTTTTCAACTGGTAAAATATGGAATATATCAAGAGCTGCTATAGTCAATGATCTGTTGTGATCTACATTTTTGTGGGAAACTCACTACCAGTGAATACATGGATCTGCTATTGCTCTTCCTCATGAGAGCCAATTGGTTGCTCTTCACATCTTCCCTTCTATTCGTTCAGAAGAAACAAATAAGAATTGGGGAACTTTATCTGACCCTCCAATTTCTTGAAAAATGAATACATGATAAGCAGAAGAACTAGACTTTATGAAGAAGTCCACATACAGTGACTTTCTTGGATTTTAGTACATCTAGTAGATTTGGACAATCCTGCTTGGCAGAAAAATCTAAGAAATTTCAAACACAAATATACAAACTACAGATTACCTGATTGTAACTATATGTAGTTTCATATGGTTTCAGCTAATTAATCATTATTACAGAATCATTGAATTTTGAAGTCAATTATGCAGCCCGTGTACTTGCCCTCCAGGCTTAGCTAAACTGTAAAGAGTTCAAGACAGTAAAGCAGCAATAGTAGTGAAGGTTTTTAGACAAAGCTGATCTTACTCCAAATTCAAATAAAACAGGGATTCTTAATGGCATTCAAGGTTCCATAGCAGTATAAGATTTCTTCCTATGTTTCTTTAAATATAAATATATGATAAGTATAAATCTATTTTATTTATATAAATACATATATAAATTGAAACATGTATGAGACTGCCATTTGTTTTAACTTGTAGCACTTTCTTTAAAAAACAAGAAAATTATTGACACCATCATTATTTTCAAGGTCACTTCAGTATAAATACTACTGTATTTTAGGTGGAAACCTCATGTTATATTTCAATTTTTAAGAAGCCCTGCCACTGCTAATATGCTTTGCCTCTTTACAACTCATTCATTATCAGTTCCATGCTTTTTATGGCAGTTTTACCAAGATCATGGTTGTCCTTCAATCTCCCCCTTTCTACATTAGCCAAATGGGAGGGAAAATTATTTTGAATGAATACTCTGAAATGAGTATCTTACCTCTGAGGAATGAACTATTCCCCAAATAAACTCAATTGCCTTGCTAGTGTATATCAAACTAGAATTCACCTTTTATTTGCCTCCCATTTGATATAAATAGAAATAGAAAACTAAACACAATACTCATCAATAACTGAAGACAATGAAAATAGAATCTAGAAGGAAAAACAAGTTGCTGTACTTTTGTCAGTGACAAAAACACTGGATGATGCGGGTTGCAGGTTGTGCATGTAGCCAAAAGGCAGGGTTTGCACTGTGATACTGCTTCCATTGTTTTGCTTCCCCACCCCCCTCACAACTATTGTAGATGGCTTAACTGTAACTGTGATGAGGAAAAGTATCCCGCATACCCTTCTCTGGAGTTTTGTAAAACTCATTTTCAGTGTTTTTAGTGAGCCTAGAAATGACATGCTCAGGAGAACTCTCTTTAGACTAGTTCCTGAAGTCAATGCACTGGATAGAGCCCCTACCGGTTGGGCTGAATCAATTATAGATCACCAATTCTGTTGTTCTTCCTTTACTCCCAGTGCATCCTGGATATGCATCTCATGTTCCCAGGATAAGCTAATAAGCTAGGCTTTGCTTGGAGAAGAAGATACAGGAAGTGACTGTGCCTTCAATAATGATAGCAGAGGTTTGGGGAAAAGATAATGATATATGCAGATTCAGTAGAATTTCCATAATGTGTTTAAACATTTTATTTTTCTTATAAGGTAAAGTCCCAGGTACTAGTGGTATTCTTCCTAAATGTGTATAAAAAGGATGGTTCTTTGGTTTTGATGCAGAGGATGTTGACACCAATGTGGATGAAGGTATAGAAGCAGACAAGAGACAAAAATTGGGGTAGACAACATTGCCTGAACTGAAGCAAAGATACTAAAAGTGTTTTATAAGCAACCTTAATCCATACCGATATCCTTACTGTGGGGTCTCTGGTACTCTCTGAGCTTTGTTGTTTTCTTACAGACATTTCACTACCCAACTAGATAACATCATCAGCGCATTATATCTTCATTTTAAAGCTTATAAAGCCTCTTTCTATAGTGAAGGATCTAATGAGAGAGGTTTGGTTTCTGCATACTAGTTTAATAACATTCTGACAAGGATCCATAAAATGTTCATGCCCAAGAGCTAGACAAAGTACAAACCAATTTTTTTAAAAAAAAAATCAAAATACTCCATATAAAAACATGCTAAATAAGTTACTTGAATTTGGTAAGATTGCAAAGCCTCCATAAATATTGGTCAAGGGATGATTTTTAATCATTATTATTTTTAAACAAAATTTCATAGATAAGAAATATAACCTGTGCCTATCTGTCTTGCTTATGTAGTTTTTAACTAAGAGTGATGTTAATTAATTAGAACAATTAATCTGTGGAATGACTTGCCTCCAAAGTTGTGGATGCTCCAACACTTGAGGTTTTTAAGTGGTTGGACAACCATTTGTCTGAAATAGTATAGAGTTCCCTGCTTGAGCAGAGGGGTTGGATTAGATGACCTTCAAGATCCCTTCCAAATCTGTTATTGTGTTCTGTTCAAATGGAAAGAAATGTTTTAAAACTACCATTTTAATTCTGTTAATTTGTTTGCTCAACATAACCAAGTTTAGATAAGAACTAAAAAGGCTTCACAGCTTAAGTAAGGAATGATTCTCTAATGATTCTAATCTAATTTTTTCTGTGAATGAAAGCTGAATTGTGCTCCCTTTATTTCCTATAGGACTTCTGTAATGCCTAGCTAAACCCATAAGCTGGAGATCTTAAACTTCCTTTCTCAAAAGTCCTCTGAATGAACAATCCCTAACTATACCTTCTTCTTTGGTGTATCAATACTTACTGGTCTCATAACAGGTTTATAAACTCAAACTATTTTAAAAAGAGAGAGCAAAAAGGAGAATGTAAAAATCTCATTTTAGATTAATGTAGTAACATGCAGATATTCAGTTGCAAAGGAGATAAAAATATGGGGTTATTCAAACCACAGGACATGACATATAAGGATTTCTCATTAACAAAAATTCAAAGAAATTGTGCTGATCTGCCCCTAATTTAGAGTCAACTCTGCTGTAAAAAGGTTTCAAGTTGCATGAAAGATATAATTACAGAAGAAAGAAATACCAGAAAACACATAGCAAACATGCTCATAAATTATTTTACACAATATTTCTACTAAAGGGTTTTATGTATCTTTTCAAAAGTAACTTTTCCTGAACTCCCTTTCTCTCAATTAAATCCCAACTTCCCCTCAGATCCCTGAAGATTCCAGCAGTGAATTCTGAGGCTGTTGGAGAGATGGAATGAAACCCATCGCTTGTTTCAGCCTTGGTCCCCAATTTCTATATTTATCTCTATCTGAGAAATGAGAGGGTATGGAAAAGGGCTAGAAAGAGCATCTCTCCTTTTGAAGTGTGAATTCAAGATCTGTGAATGTCTAACCAGAAACGATGGCACAGAAGCAGGCTGGCTTTTCACAACAGCTTTGTTTTAAATATTCTTTAAAATGTTCTAAAAACAATATACTTGTTTTAATTTGGATAATTTTTCTGTAAGCTGGCTGGTCAGTACCAATTAAAGTGGACAGCTACTCACTCATCTGGGTCTGAGGTCAAGAACAAAAAGTATTATTTAAGTTCTCAGTGTTACCTATGTCTGGGACACTTAAATGTTAAGTTTTAAGTACACTTTGGTCATTCTGAATTTTGTTCCATTAAAACAAATAGTTAAATTTGTTCAAATTTAAATTCTGACAGAATAATAATGGAGCTATTTCTTTCTAAACTCAAAACAAAATGTATCTTGTTTCATGTGCACAAATTATCCAAATTATCCATGAAGAGATAAGAGAATATTCCTAGATCTGCTAGTGGTTAAAAAAATAACAGAGATAAGGATAGTGGAAGGGCTCCTTCTAGGCCTGCCAAAGCAGATGAGTTCTATGAAGCGTGCCTATGCAGGCACAATCATATATGCCGTGCTTTGAGAATACAGGTAGTCCTCGACTTACAGCAATTTGTTTAATGACCATTTGAAGTTACAAAGCACTGAAAAACGTGACTTATGACTGTTTTTCACACGACCGTTATGGCATCCCCATGTCACGTGATCAAAATTCAGATGCTCTGCAACTGGCATGTATCTATGATAGTTGCCGTATTCTGGAGTCACGTGATCACTTTTTGAGACCTTCTGACAAGCAAAGTCAATGGGGAAGCCAGATTCACTTAACAACCATGTTACTTACTTAACAACTGCAGTGATTCACTTAACACTTGACAACTGTGGCAAGAAAGATCATAAAATGGGGCAAAACTCACTTAACAACTGTCTTGCTTAGCAATGGAAATTTTGAGCTCAATTGTGGTCGTCATTCAAGGACTACCTGTACAAACCAGTCTACAGAAAATTGCCTTTGTTCAGTAGAGATTTTAGCAAATACACATGGACTGTTACGTTTCTTTTTCAAAGCCCATTGTGGCTATTAACATGTCCCTGAAATACAATGGATTTCCATACATAGGCAGCTACCATGGAATCATACTTTGACCTATTTAATTTACTATTGTATGGTCTTCAAAGTCCCTCACTGACTGAGGCTGTCCTGATGTTAGGCAGAAGCCTCAGCCCACTCTTTTAACTACAATTGAACTTGGGCCTTTAGGCTTTATCTTTCTAAAGCATTTTGCCCTGCTCTATTTTAAATACTATCTACTGGCACTATTGGATGTAATTGCTTTGGGCTGCTGCTGCTGTAGTTAAAGGAGCTCCTGCAGGAGAGATAAGAATGCATAAGGTTAGGAGGTGTTGGTCTTCAATGCTGCTCTGATGAGTACTCCTTGTAAAGAGAAGAACGGCCTCTTGCTTGGTTTCAAATTAGAGGACATAATGATTTCCCTTTATTTTGTTTTGGTCAGAGAGTTGCAAACACCATATTTTAAGAAGGAGCCAGAACATCCAGCACAATTTCAGAAAGGGCAACGGGAATGATCAGGGAACTAGAAACTAACACCTATGAAGGGAAAGAAGCAATTGAAAATGCTTAGCTTTCCGAAGAAAAGACTCAAGGACAATGCCATTTCTCAAATACAGGAACTGATGGTCCACAATGAAAGGTCAGAACCCCCTCTTTGTTGGACAGCGTGCAGGACATGGAATATATTAAACCATATGAGTACTTTGAAATGACCATATTTATTCTGATAAATTCACAACACATAATTGTGTTCATGAACATTTTAAATGAAGCATGTGAAGGTGATTCTAAAAGATAACTAGCAATTTCTTTGGAATTCAAAGGTGAGCCTTCCCACAGCTCCAGAATTGCATTCAGAAAAGGTTTTACTATATCTGAATCTCAGTCAATATGTTTACCCTTATCTTTTATCTGGGCAAATACTGAAAGCAAAATATAAAATTTGCAAGCATTCATATAGAGGATTGCAGTACTCTTTTGTTAGCTGGTGTTTAAATTCTGTTTAAAGACTTCCATTAGAGTTAAGCAGTTGGCTGATAGATGCATACGTACATACATACATACATACATACATACATACATACATACATACATACATACATACATACATACATTTTCTCTTCTCTTGCACTAAAACATCTTGTAAATAGTTTGCTTATTTATGATGAGTACAAAAATCCAGTGAATCTCTTAGCAGTATTAAAAAGAAATAGCACTGACTGTCTTGTGCAATACACTTGATAAATTTGAACCATCTAAATTTTTATTGCTGTAATCTTTAAAATAAAAGGTCTACAATATCCTTTCTTTTTTAATAATGCACAAAAATTCTAATAAACAATTTAATCTGAACTACAGATAGAACGAAAGGCCATTTAGATGTACTGACTCAATAGATTGGGGAAAACGACTACATGCCTGAACAGCTCTGGCTTGGCGATAAATCTTTCTCTCTCTTTTTAATAACAGAATCATTGTAGAGCTTTCATGGAAAGTGAAATTCCGTCTGTCTTGAGTGAGACAGAAATATTTATGAACTTTAAAGAAATATAACTAATGAGGCTTTAACTTTCATTTTAAAAAAAGTAACCTAAATTATGTGTATCATGGAAATTTCTCTTTCTCTAGAATTCCCTCTTTTGGTTTTTATTGTGAATCGGCTGATTCTGAAGGGAAAAAATAAAGTGTTCCATATACAATCAAGGATGCAAACAATTTTTTTTTTTTTTCTGTAGCTCTTGCTCTTTAGTGCTGTATAAGCAAAAAAGCAGTTTGTGACAGGGGTGAAATTCAAATTTTTTCCCTACCGGTTCTGTGGGCGTGGCTTGGTGGACTGGCAGGGGAAGGATATTGCAAAATCTCCATTCCCACCCCACTCAGGGGCCAGCCAGAGGTGGTCTTTGCCGGTTCTCTGAACTACTCAAAATTTCTGCTGCCGGTTCTCCAGAACCTGTCAGAACCTGCTGAATTTCACCCCTGGTTTGTGATATGGGATGGGGGATGGGGATCATGATTTCCCTTTGATAGAAAGATTAGATTTTAGAATCTAAGCCTAATATTTAAACCATTTCTGAAAATACGTATATGTCAAGGCTTGACTTGTGGCTTCTCTCTCTCTTTAAAAACTCATTAAAAAAAATGTAAATATATGTATGATTGTGTGCATATATAGCTCAAAATAATAAAAATTAGTTATGACTAAAAAAATTGAAACAACGAAACATTAACTGTTACAGGCTTGCTTTAAGAAATCAGTTCTGACTTCTTTGGAATGTCTCTGAATCTTAAGGCATGATCTGGAAATCACCCAATGCAGTGGTTGGAATTTCTAGTTTGATACAGAGATTTAAATGAATCAGTTTCATATCATCAAATTGAAGCTTAATTTAACCCAAGTTAACAATAAGCAACTAAATGCTTCTTCAGTAAAAGTTCAAATTATAACCTGAGCAATGCAATTAAAAAGAGTAACCCTTCCTTGTTTCTCTAAGTTTAGTTTCTGTTTTCAGATTACAATTTTGTACCTTATGTATGCTAATTTTATTTTTCATTTATTTTTTGTTATAATTAGGAGACAAATATTTGAATGTAAAACCTACAAGACCCTTGGCAATTAATATATATTTGTTGAAATTTTAATGAAAATGGAGTTTTAGTGAGTCATTCCAGTAAATTTTTTGAACCAAAACTCTCAGGTAAGCTTCAATTTGTATTTGTCCACATAATGAATCTCTTACTAATACCGGTAGGTACTAATTCGTCTTAATTTAGCACTTGCTAATATCAAGATACAAATTATATAATATGATAGAAGGTATTAACAGATACGTTATCTTATATCCAGCATCATTTATACTGATAACAGTCTCTGAGAAAAGGTGTAGACGTGTTTAGGGTTTAAAAGAATCTGTCATTTTGATGACAACCTCAATTTCATCCTTGATTTTATCACTCATACTTGGCTGCTATTCAGGGAAAATTATGTCATTTGTGTTCCATTTTACTCTCTCCAGGGAAAAGTATTTTTTGCAGCTCAGAACTGCAGTGGGCACAAATTATTTAATTAACTGAAATATTATTAGACCATCCATCCTATACCAGGTAATATAGACGAAAAATAAATTGCAACATAGTACACAATGAAAACAATCCCAACCATAAAAATAAAAGAGAAATAAAGTCTGTTTAATATAAGCCAGTTTAAAATGCCTGGGAATGCATATTTATTTATTTATTTATTTATTTATTGTTTATTTGCTTATATATTATTTATTTGCTTATATGTTGCACCAATCAAAAAGCCTTCAAGCAGCTTATATTCCCTTTAGAGTGAGAAGGTTAGCAATAGAAAATGTTAAGACCAACAACAAAAAAATCACAAACCCAGAAAAGCCATGCTGCAATCAGTTATTAATAAATCTTTTCACCAGATAAATAATCAAATGCAAAACATGTTCCCAAAATAGAGGGGAATCAATTTATAATGGCTACACACATACCCCAAAAATCCATGGTGGAAGGCAGTCTGATCTTGGTAGAGTGGGGGAGGGAGGGAATACAGTATTGTCCCACAAAAGAGGGACTATGACTGAGAAGACTTGTTCTTCTGAGAAGGGACCCAGAAGAAGTAACTGCTGATGATGACAACAACAACATTAAACCAATTGTCTGGAGAGGGCATGAGTTGGTATTCAGTCAGAATCTAGAAAGTTCCCTGTTGGGAATGCCTGGAAGTAGATCACAGTAATGATCAGAAGGTTGAAGATTATCATCTGAACACAGTCTTCCAATCCAGTTTCTATAATTCAATAGGAATTGCATTTCACAGGAAAGGTAGTCCATAAGATGAGAACCATGACCAAGAAAAGTGCCACATAACCAAGTGCAAATTCATACAGCTAGAACTTCTTTTGCATGTTCAACCAAGTGATTTAGGAAAAGCAACAGAATCTTAATTTTATACAGGTTTTCAGGTTTGGCTCTTGTCAAATCAATAACTCAAGTTCCGCAGCTGTTCATTATTTCTGAGTGCTACTCCTCAGCTGTCTTCTAAGTATTTTGTTAACAGAAATCCACAAGGTATGGGGAGGGGAATAATAATAATAAATTCAGAGAAATAATATCCAAATGACAATATCCTTATTGGTAGCAAAAACAGAGAAAGAAATTTCCACATTAGCTAACTAGTTAACACATAGTAATCTTTGCTTACTCATAGGAACATCTAGATGAATTCTTGCTCAGCTAATTTTCAATAAAGCTTTTATATAGAATGATCATCTCAAGATCAGTAACAGAATCTCCTGGGGAATAAAGAAAGGGAGAGTGAAGGGACTGAGCCAAAACCCATCTCCCCAAACACTTAGCCTTTGTATAATGCAGGGGTCCCCAAACTTGGCAACTTTAAGACTTGTGGACTTCAACTCCCAGAACTCTCCAGCCAGCTATGCTGGCTGGAGAATTCTGGGAGTTGAAGTCCACAAGTCTTAAAGTTGCCAAGTTTGAAGACCTCTGGTATAATGAGATAGGTCACCATACGTTGCCCTAGTTGTATTCACAAGCAGGAACACTAAGTTGTATACAACCGATTATTACTCTTTTAAATGTTTGCTCCTTCAAGTTTAAGATCAGCCTTCTTAAATTTTATTTAAACCATTACTCTTAAGAGGGAATTTAATATTAAAGTAGATAAAAAGAATCATCACATTATTCATGCTATTTAATTAATTGCATTAAATCATATTCAATCAACTTCAGTTTTTGTCCTGGTTCTTACCATTTTTTTAAAATCCTGATTCTGACTACATTTTGGAGAGTAGCTCTTAGTGTGGATTATCAGCCACAAAAAGATTGGATACTGCTTCAACGTGTTTATCTTTAAAAACAAAAACCAGAAATCTGACCATGCTGAAATTTCTCATTTTTAAAATTACACTGAAATATAATACTGTACTGTCACCTTGCCTTTCTTGCCACATGTCTTTTTTCTGTTTACATGACTTTGAAATAGAAATACATACCTGTAAGAGAATTTATTTTAAGAGGATGTTTCTCTCCAGTTGCTAAGATCACTGATCATTCATAGTAAGAGGATTCCAAGGGACATAGAGCAATTTAGAACTGCATCAAGACAATAGCAATAGCAATAGCACTTAGATTTATATACCGCTTCATAGTGCTTTACAGCACTCTCTAAGCGGTTTACAAAGTCAGCCTCTTGCCCCCAACAATCTGGGTCCTCATTTTACCGACCTCGGAAGGATGGAAGGCTGAGTCAACCTTGAGCCTGGTGAGAATCGATCTGCCAAACTGCTGGCAGCCGGTGATCAGCAGAAGTAGCTTGCAGTACTGCACTCTAACCACTGCACCACCGCGTCAGTTTCATAAACTATGAATGTACATTTAACAAAGATAGCTTCAAAATATTCCCAGCCTACAACTAGAGAACCTGAAATGGTCAAGTTAACTCTACAGCCTCCTAAAGGCTCAATCCAGTGTAGGGTAAATGTAATTCTTACACCAGTCACTGTAATCACAAGTGAACTGTGCAGAGAGTAGCTTCATCAGCATTCCTTAATGGAAGATTACTATCCAAGATCTGGTAGTGAGGAGCCTTTTAAGACCTTGTTTCCTGGTGTATTTTCTTTCTTTTTTCTTTTTTAAATAGTCTTTATTTGGCTTTTAAAAACAACATACAAAGACCTACAACAAACAAACAAACAAAAAAGAAAACTAATCACTTTTACAGCTTTTTCTTTACAATTTCGCTACTATTTACAATTTCCCGTGTTTCTACTAATGTCTTATACATATTCTCTATGTTTCCTTATCTCTCTATAAGTTGAATCTCCCATTTGTTTTTCCAACTCCTATTTACTTCATATATATTTATATACATCAAAGAAAGATAAGTAAGATATAAGATAATATACATACATTTTTATTCCCTCTTTCCTATTTTATAACAGTGTTTTCAACCTTTTATTTTGTTCCAACCATTTATATCATTTATCCCATATCTCGTAAAACTCAGTTTCCTCCTTGTCGTGTAATTCCATCGTTAATTTACTCATTTCCGCACATTCTAATATTTTTCTGCCGAGGTGGCGCAGTGGTTAGAGTGCAGTACTGCAGGCTACTTCAGTTGACTGCTAGCTGCAGTTCTGCAGTTCAAATCTCACCGGCTCAAGGTTGACTCAGCCTTCCATCCTTCCAAGGTGGGTAAAATGAGGACCCAGATTGTTGGGGGCAATATGCTGACTCTGTGAACTGCTTAGAGAGGGCTGTAAAGCACTGTAAAGCGGTATATAAGTCTAAGTGCTATTGCTATTGCTATTTCTCACTATCATTGCGCTGGTGGGGACGTTATCCGACTTCCAATTTTGAGCGTATACGATCCTAGCCACGGTTATTATATGGAGTATTATGTATCTATTTTCTTTCTTTACCTTCCCTCTTATAATTCCCAATAAAAATAATTCCGGCTTCATATCAATCTCTTGTTGAACAATGTCTTCCAACCATTTTTTAAGTTTTTTCCTGGTGTATTTTCAGTGGTCTACCATTTCCACCTATCCACCACCCTCCCCTTTCAGTTTTTTTCCTTTAATGATTTCAGACTCCATCCTCAGGAGCCTTCTAAGCCATATTGAGAAGTGATAATCCCAACTCTACTCCTGCAGGAAGCTCTTGTTCTTAAATTAAACTATATGATGTATATACAAATTATTTTTCTAGATGCTTGTTCATTTAGCTACAGACTATCACTTCTACTGTTTAGTTTTTCTCTTTCAGTCTATTATAATTCTGCAATGAGGCTGAAACCAAAACACAATTGGGAATTTATAAGCCCATGAAGGAATTCAGTAGATGACACCCTCCCCCTTAGTATACAATCTAAGGCTCCTTTAAGGATTCTCTGAGAATTGTTTGCTCTCATTCTAAGTGGGACTGGAAGGCAGGGAGGTTGGATAAGTTGGTATGGTTCTGCAGGAGTTAGCACCTAACCCCCTCCTAGAGGAATGAAATATTTTAGGAAATATTAAAAAAGGCAGAATATTATATTTCCCTGGCTGAGAAATGGAGAAACATGTTTTAGGCAGAAAATAGACTAACTCTTAATAGCCCCCACCTTTGTCAATGGACCATTAAGACCAGAACAAACTCACTCATCCCCCCCACCTTTGTCAATGGCCAGTCTATTCTACATAACAAAGAAGAACCATAATAGGAATCCCAAAGCCCTCAAGTTAGCTAAGCCCCCCGCCCCCTGGGAGTCTGACAGCCAATGGGATACATTTTTCTTGTACAGGAACAGGAAACTCTTAAGGTGGGGCCCAACAGAGGGTATAAAACTCAGGCACTCTCAGCATTTCAGCCCTTCTTTTCTTCTTCAACATCTTTGAGGCATGTGACCCCCCTTTTCCCCAGGACCTCAAACCATGTGGTCCTGCTGTCCACCATTAAATCATCTTTCCAAACAGCCTCCGTGCTTCCAGTGTCTTTTTCCCCACTTGGAACTGAACCCAGAAAGGACATTTCTTACAACAGTTCACTCTGGGTGAAGGAGTGGGCAAAGGTGATCACCAAAAGGAGAGGGGAGAATGGGAAGAGAATATCTATGTAATAAACAGAATACTAATGTTTTAACTGTTCATTATAGTATCAGGTTGTGTGTGCTCTGTATTTCCACTGGCATGTCTTCACACAGTTGACTGACAGATTAAAGACTACCTTGAAGTAACTAATGAATACTCCCCCCACTTCATAGTTACAATTCTTGTTACTGCTTCCAGACAGTAATTTCCTAAAAAAAAAAAAAAAAAAACTTTTAACTTTCATTCTTAAGCTCTTGGTATGTCTGTCACTGAATGTTTTCTGGTGACAGTGGAATATACAGCAGTTATTCCTTACTGTACTTACTTTACTTACTGTAAAAAATAACAAGAAGATAATTTAAGATAATTTGTGTGAAATCATTGGTGAATGTTTTCAATTTAAAAAAGACAGCAGCAGCAATTTTGCTTTGTTTCTTACAAAGGACTTTGCTTGTAGTGTTTCATTAGGGTAGACTAGAGGAATTGATTTCTTGCTGAAACAACCCAGTTTCTAATGCAATACACCAGTGGCCTCTAGTGGGTTATGTAGTAAACACCATAATCAACATTGAAAGGTTTCCTTTTGCTATCTCAAGCAGATACATATTTTACAAGGAAAATAATGAAACTTACAAAAGAATAGCAAAACCACAGCTAAAAAAGATTGCAGCTCAATAACTAATATTGACAGGACGCAGTCACAGAAACACGGACAGAAACAGTGAATACATTGGACTTACCTGTTAAATAAATGGACGTACATAATAAAAGCCAATGAAAAATCAGGCAGCAATTCTCTGAAATACAGGAACAATTGATTTAATAATGCCCTCCCAGGTTTATTCCCCTTTTTATTTCTCTAGCACTGTACTTGCCAATCCTGTTTCTAATTTGCATGCCAGGATGTAGGGGCTAAGAAAAGTTAAGAAAGACTACCTTATTCCACTTTGCCAGTGGCATCATTTCTCAACAGGAATTCTTATTGTACATGAATATAATAAAAAGACAATATTTGCTTAATGTAATTCAAAACAGTATTAAAAAATCAGGCATTACCTATAATTTTACAGTTCATTTATATCTATTGACTTGCAATGTTTGCACAATTTTTACATAGATATCCGTGTAAAATAAGTTGAACCAAGAAATCATGATTCTCTCAATCATATAGTGAGGTCCGTGGTCAAACAGAGGTGTGAATCTCATTTTCCAACTTAGTTACTATTGTACCACACAATCTGTTTCTCTCCAACAGAGTAAAGGTTGTTAAGTTGGCATAACATAGGTATATCCTTCTCATCTTTCCTAGTACCTACTCCTAGTGGTATCTTATGTGTTGGTTGAATATTATGATTTATGATTTATCATTTTGTTGCTTGTAAGTACACTGAGAAAACCTCCAGTAATGGAGCACCCACAATTTTTGGAGGCAAACCGTGATTAATTCTTCTCACTGTCAGGAAATTTCTCCTTAGCCCCAGCCTGGATCTCTCTTTAATAATCTTTTGTCCATTACTTCTTGTCCTGCCCTCAGATGCCTTAGAGAATAAGTCAATCCTCTCTTCTCTGGGATAGCCCCTCAAGTACTAGAAGACAGTTATCCTCTCTCTCCTAATTCTTCTTTTTGATAGGCTAGACCAGGGGTCGGCAACCTTAAACACTTAGAGAGTCATTTGGACCCGTTTCCCACAGAAAACACCGGGAACCACAAAACTCTTCCCGTGCCTGACTATTTCCTGAGCGGCCACAAAACTAGCATATATAGTTGAATTAAAGATTCTGTTTTCTTCTGAAACTTTTCTTTTCTTGGATTTATCCATGGTTGGCCTACCATGGGTCAAAAAGCTTAATAAATTGTGCGTCGGTGGGTGTCACACATTGGCAGTTGTGAGGCATATTTTGAGCGACAGGGAGCCGCAGCAGAGGGATGAAAGAGCCACATGTGGCTCCAGAGCCACAGGTTGCTGACCCCTGGGCTAGACATACCTAGCTCCTTCAACCATTCATTGTATGATTTAGCTTAGTACATAGGTGTCAAACTCGCGGTATCATGGCGGTGTCACGTGACATATTGGGACTTTCCCCCCCTTCGCTAAACTGGGTGGGGCGGGACCAACATGTGACGCATCTGGTCCACAGGCTGTGAGTTTGACACCCTTGTCTTAGTACCTGGATAAGAAACTACCAGGGAAAATCATGGCTGTAGGTTAAACTGAGTAGTAAAAACATCGAAGTCGCATATCGACTTCATATTGTTGCAAAGGATACTGCATGGACACATTTTTAAATCATCATGAGTACAGTCAGACTTCAAAGGAAATTTTATGGTTACTACAGATTTGGAATTAGGTGGCCAAAATGATTGATTGGAACAGCTTATTGGTACTAATTCGGGTACTTGGAAGACCATGCAGATTCCCAGAATATTCCTTTGGTGACATTCTTGGGTACTATCATCATAAACACTGGAAGGGAAATGAACGGTAAGGAACACTTTCCATCTACTAATTATTAGGATCTGTAAGACTATTTAATGTTTATGCATATAAAAGAAAACTTTGCAATCCACATATTAGCCATAGTGGTTGTTTGCATCAGTTATGATCTCCAGTCTTTTCCCCTAAATATAAGCAACTCCAAATTATTGATATCATTTGTGTAATCCCTTGATACTCATTTGCTTTAATTACAAAGTGATCATAGACAAAAGCTTTTGTCAACCCTGAAGCTGACCTGACTGAGGCCATTTTTGAGGTTTCAGGGCTGCCACAACTGGAGCTAAGGGATAGGGAGGGTGGGGGAGTAGAGATAGCTGGGGTTCGTAGCCAAAACAAAATACTTTCTCTTGGGAATCAAGGACATTCCAGCAGGTGCTTGGAAGGAGAGAACTGAGGTCACCTAGCAAATGGACTGTATCCTGATTGGACTGTGTGACTGATTGTTTTGAGAAAGTGAAAAACCTCTACTTTTAATTAGGTGAAAACCACGGGAACGTTTAGAGTCGGTTTTCACCAGCCTCTGCCAATATGGCACATCTAATAAAACTATTCTTTGAGGAATCTACCTGCCTCAGAGTTTTGTTTGCTGTGGGTATGTTACTTGGAACCCTGACATTAAACCGACTCTACTAAATTCCATGCTCCAACTGGAGCCGCTATCCGGGGTCCTGAGCTCTGGCTGCTTACCTGGTGTACCCGGGCAGCAGGAAGACTCAGGGAAGATGGAGAAGACCTAAGAGACTGCAGGCACCTGTGGAGCTTGCAGAGGAGCCCTAGGGAGCTTACAGATCCCCTCGGAGACCCAGTGGGTGGTGGAAGTGGTGGCAGAGGTCATGTACCAGGTGGGCGCCTGGCCCAAAGTCCATACCAAATGGCTGGCCACCCAGGAGCTCTACCGGGCAGAGGAAGACTTCGGCTGCCGGGCTGCATTCCATGCGCCAGTGAGGGAGCGGCCAATCATCTCGACGAGGGAGACAAGAACAACGATCCTTGACTGGCGGTCAACGGGCCCACTGGACCTGAGTGAATCCGGGGATTGGAAGTACCAGACCACGGCCCGCAGCCAAACCCGGGGGGGGTCTACCAGAGAGATCAGCCAGCTGAGCCTCGGCAGCATCAGGCACTCGCATCAACCCGAGCAAGCGAGAGTGGTCCTGAGCCAGCCAACTTTGATGTTCCCCTCCCAGAGGGACCGATCTACCCAGGCTGTGACTCCTCCACTGTTTGTCAGCAAGTCCAGCCCACGACTGAGTCTTTCCAGGTGGGACCAGTCAACCACCACCACTATGACCCATGCTGTCAGCCCTCCACTGCCACCTTCGGCTCGGTTGAGCCCCGGACCGCAGCAGAGCCCGTCGAGACATTGGAGACTAGCTAGCCCACTACGACAACCTCAACTGCCGCCAGCATGGCAGGTGCCACCTGGTTGAGCTTACTACCTGGGGCAAGGCTGGGTCCAAGCCCAGTGGACACCTGCTCTGGCACCTCCCTAAGTGATTTATAGAGTCAACATATTGGCCCCAACAATCTGGGTCCTCATTTTAATGACCTTGAAGGATAGAAGGCTGAGTGAAAATCGAACTGCTGGCAATTGGCAGAATTAGCCTGCTGCGCCACCATTGCTCTGAGGAACAGCTGCTACTGGATTCATGAGAGATTCAAGCAGATGAGTCACAGCCATTGTCATCAAACTTTGCATCTGCATGTAATGCCCTTGTGATTTTTTAAATAATGAATGCTAAGAGACCCAGGAAGACTTGAGATACTTAAGCCTTTTGTACCGACCCCTGATATTTATCTAGATATATAACCTCTGAAGCAAGTGCTTTGCTGGATAATCTTTACACTGTGTTCACATCTCTAATACACAATTCTTTTCTGTTTTTGTTAACATCTCTGAGAAGGAGATCATGAAAGATGATGATTGGTAAGACTTCAGTCTAGCAAAATAAATGGAGGTTGTGGCTTATAAACCAGTTCATGCCACTGCTAATAGCTCATTCCCTCTGCACATGCCCCTGAACATATGCTATGCACTGGACACTGTTTAAGGCTTACTGATGTCACAATTTTTGTGGCAGCTTCATCTATCACTCATTATAGCATATTATTAGGAAAAATGATGCACTTAAGGATCAATTGCTTCCAAATGAGAAGTGGAATAGAAGGCAAAATAGAAGGAATTATTTGTCTGCATCAGCAGTTCTCAAAGTCTGATTAGTGGATCCTTGGGGGTACCTGAGAGTCTTTCAGGGGGTCAGTAAGATCAAAACTATTTTTGTAGTAATACTAAGACATTAGTTGCCTTTGTCACTCTCATTTTCTCATAAATATACAATGAAGTTTTCCAAAGATTACATGAGGTGTGATGACATCTTCGCTATGACAACTAATGGAATCTGTGCTTGTACATTCTGGTTTTCAAGAATTTTCTAAGGTAGTAGGTTTTGAGTATAAATATGCACATTTTCAGTTTGGTCTCAGTTTTATTCATAGCTGCCTTCAGTTATATGTAAAATAATCTCTGTAATCTTATTATTGTCCAGTAAAACATTATTTTGAAATTTTAACATTTTCCTTGCACCTGTGTGGAGTACAAACACACTTTGTTATCTTTTCTTATTTTGCAACAATATTTTTTTCAAAAGCTTCTAATTTTTTAAATTGCATCTGAAACTTATTATTTAATACTTTATTATAAAATAAAATTATAATATATTTTCTTATATTTAAAAATGGAGTGTTGGTTTTCAAAAGAGATTAGAAGATTCCTTTCTCATCTCATAGATGCAGTGTCTATCTCTTTTTAAAAAAATTTTTTAATTAAATACACATAAAAATAAAACACACAACAATACAAACACAAAACAAGCAATTAGGGTTGTTCTATCCCCCTATATACAGTAAGCTTTCATCAGATCATATCAGTGTTTATGTTATCCATAAGTAGATATATTTACATTTCCATTTGTTTACTTGGTCATTCCTTCTTTCCTTATTTGTTTCTTTTTTTTTTTACATTAATATATACAATATTGTTACATCTTCTATACAACGTTAGTTTAAACGAACGGGTTCTATCATAATTAATTCAGAAATAGCAATTATACATCATTTTTTACTTATTCTTTCTCTCTTTCAACCATTCATAAAATTTGTTCCAAACTATGTAATATTCAGTTTCCTCTTTTTCTTTTATTTCCTTTGTTAGCTTGTTCNTGGAAACATCTTTGCAATTCTTACAGGTGGCAAGTGCCATCTATAGAACATCTTATACTGGTTTTCCTTGTACGCCACCGACATTGTGAGTTTCCAATTAATTGACCAAATTTTTTCCCATTTTTCTAATTCGATAGTGTGTCCAAATTTTTTTGCCCATCTAATCATTGTATCCTTCACTATCTCCTCTTCCATTTTATATTTTATCAGAAATTTATAAATCTTTCCAATTAATTTTTCCTCCGTGCCAAATAATATCCTATCCAGGTCATTATATCCATTCTGGAATCCATTTGTCTTATTTTTTTGAAATTTGGTTTGTACCTGTGTATAGATCCACCAGTCCAGATTTAACCCATGTTCTGCCAGTTCTTCTCTGGTCATCAGATTTCCTTGTTCATTTAAAAGATCTTTATATTTTATTACCTTATCGAAGGTTTTGAGATTTGGGTGTTTTAGATCCCAAAGAGTGATCGTGCCATTCAGTTGAGAGAAGGGGGGGCCTTGGGTTTGATTTATTAGCATTGCCTGTGTCAACTGACGATTTACAATATATACCCAGGCGCCAAACATCCTGAGATCTCTTCACTTTTGGAGAAGGTTTATGAGGGGCAATGTGGGATGTTTCACTTCAATGGATAACAGAAGATGGTCAGAGAAAGCCTTATCGAAGGTTTTGAGATTTGGGTGTTTTAGATCCCAAAGAGTGATCGTGCCATTCAGTTGAGAGAAGGGGGGGCCTTGGGTTTGATTTATTAGCATTGCCTGTGTCAACTGACGATTTACAATATATACCCAGGCGCCAAACATCCTGAGATCTCTTCACTTTTGGAGAAGGTTTATGAGGGGCAATGTGGGATGTTTCACTTCAATGGATAACAGAAGATGGTCAGAGAAATGTATGTTTATCCGGTTCCCAGAGCAGTTGATAAAGAAAACATTTTCACACTTGTGTAGTGGCTAGAATCTGCATTCTGGCTAATGGGAGGGGGCTCTACTGCGTTAACTCTACCTGCTTTGCCTAAGGGTATTCAGACGTTGCTTTGAATGGAATGCTTTCACTTCTGCTTAATAAAAGATCCTGTTGAACTACATTGGCTCAGAATTTCTCGCTTTC
>QLTV01002703.1:346032-368975 GCA_003457575.1 Thermophis baileyi | reverse complement strand
TGTTGGGGAAGGTTGGTATATAGTAAACCAGCCTTCCCATAGCAGGAGTTTCCTGTGGACTTCTACTCTGAGTTCTGAGCAATATTCAAGCTGGCTGAGGAATTCTGGGAGTTGAAGTCCACAAGTCTTACAGTTGCCAAGGTTGGAGACCCCTGCTCTACAAAATTGTAGAGTTGAATACAGGTAATCCTTGACTTACAACAGTTCGTTTAACGACCGTTCGGAGTTTCAAAGGCACTGAAAAAAGTGACTTAATGACCGTTTTTCACACTTACGACTGTTGTAGCAGTCCTCTGGTCATGTGATCATAATTGCCAGCTTGGCAGCTGACTTGTATTTATGACAGTTGCAGTGTCCCGGGGTCACGTGGTCCCCTTTTGTGACCTTCTGACCAGCAAAGTCAACCGGGGGAGCCAGATTCACTTAACAACCGGGTTACTCACTTAACAACGGCAGTGGTTCACTTAACAACAGTGGAAAGAAAGGTCATAAAAATGTGGCAAGACTCTCTTAATAAATTTTCTTGCTTAGCAACAAAAATATTGGGCTCAATTCCGATTGCAAGCTGTGGATTCTGTAGTTCTTCAACTTACAACCATTTGTTTAATGACCGTTTCAAAGTTACAACTGCTCTGAAAAACCTGATTTATGACCGTTTTTCACACTTATGAAAACATGGGTCACATGATCAAAATTCAGATGCTTGGCAACTGACTCATATTTATGACGGCTGCAGTGTCCTGACGACCTTCTCACCAGCAAAGGGAATGGGGGGAGCCTGATTCGCTTAACAACCGTGTGACTAACTTAACAACGGCGGTGATTCGCTTAACAACGGTGTCAAGAAAGGTCGTAAAATGGGGCAAGACTCACTTAATACATTTTCTTGCTCGGCAACGGTCTCGCTTAGCCACGGAAAATTTGGGGCTGAGTTCTGGTCGTAAGACGAGGACTACCCGTAACTCTCCGCATGGCTTCTTTCTCTTCCTTTCCGGAGACTCGAGAACGGGACGTTGTGTTTGTGTCTCTCAGCCAACGTCAGGAAAGGAGGCTCATTTTGTTCTGCATCATCCATGACACACACACACACACACACACACACACACACACACATGTAAACAACACACATCAAAGAGAAACCCGGGCGGGCGAGGAGGGCAGGATGGGGCAAGACACCGAGCAAAGGTTGCCAAAGGGGAAGTGAGAAAGAGAGGCTGCGTCAGTGCTGAGCAGAGAGTGAGCAGGGGGAAGTGGGGCTTTCTGGGAAGGCAGGTCCAGCCCCACATGTGGGGGGGGAGGCGCGAAAGTTGGGTGGCTTGGCGTAAACGGAGGCAGATGACCCAAAAGGGGGGCATTGCAGGAACGTTTTTTCCCCCTTCGGTATGAAATCTGGGCGAATAATCTGCCAAAAAGCAATGAAACTTCTATACAGGTGGTCCTCGAGTTACGACCGCCATGGAGGCCCAACGTTTCTGTTGTTGGTCGAGACGTTTGTCGAGCGAGTTTGGCCCCCGTTTTACGACCTTTCTTGCCTCTGTTGTTCAGCGAATCGCTGCAATTGGTCAGTTAGCAAACAAAGTTGTTCAGTGAATCTGGATTTCACCGTTGACTTGGCATGTCGGCAGGTCGCAAAAGGGGATCACGGGACCACTGCGACTGTCATAAATGTGAACTAGTTGCCGAGCGTCTGAATTTTGATCATGTGGCCACAGGGATGGTGTGATGGTCGTTAAGTGTGACAAACTACTTTTTTTCCCAGTGCCGTTGTAACTTTGAACGGTCACTAAAGGAAGTCAAGAAGTACCTGTAATGCAACGCCCAGAGCAGGGGTCTCCAACCTTGGCAACTTTAAGCCTGGTGGACTTCAACTCCCAGAATTAGCAATAGCAATAGCACGTAGACTTATATACCGCTTTACAGTGCTTTACAGCCCTCTCTAAGCGGTTCACAGAGTCAGCCTCTTGCCTCCAACAATCTGGGTCCTCATTTTACCCACCTCGGAAGGATGGAAGGCTGAGTCAACCTTGAGCCGGTGAGATTTGAACTGCCGAACTGCTGGCAGCCGGTGATCAGCAGAAGTAGCTTGCAGAAGTAGCCTGCAGTACTGCACTCTAACCACTGCGCCACCGCGGCCAGCAGGCTGGGGAATTCTGGGAGTTGAAGTCCTCCAGGCTTAAAATTCCCAAGGTTGGAGACCTCTGCCCTAGACAATAGAAAAGGCATAAACAAACACTATGTGATATAATGACAAAAATCTGGCATGCTTTAATCAATTTTCCTAAGCATTGCACATTATATTTATTTTGATCTATTTTGAACAGTAGGTGTCACTGTTCTCCTTAAATTTGTTTCTAACAGATTTTCTTGTTTTTCCTCCTCTTACTATATGATGAATTATGAATGTTGGTCTCTTTGATACATTTATTTCATCATTTCATCATATTTCCATTGTAAGGGATGATGTTTTCCCTACTCACATTAAATAGTCCTTTCAGTTTGAATTAAAATTACTAAATTTTCAGAGACAACTAACCTACTCCCTATAGCAATTTTAAGAGATACTACTGATGATGCCGTTTTGAATGATTATGATAAACTGATCAAACTCCTCCAAACCACAGTAACTGTCTCATACTTGCATATTATCAAGAGGTTTATAGGTTTCAAGCCTGTTTCAATTACAATTGTCAAGAGGCCAAGAGAGGTCTGAACCAAATTTAAGACTAGGTAAAGAAAATTATACTTCTTACCAGATTATATGGTTTATGAAATTATAAATAGCAATGTGATTTAATTAGCATCTCTTCTATCTTCTTTATTTACAGCCATAAACAATCCTCCCAAGATTCTATTATAATTCCCATCCCACCTTATGAGGGAGATGGATACACCATAAAAACCTTACTTAGGGATGTTTTTTCAAGCCACAGGAACCTGAAATGTCCGTAAGCACAACATATCCAAAGGCACACAGATCAGCCTCAGTATTACAAGCCTTCTACTTTGATTAAGGCATATAGTTCATTCCTGCTACTGTTAAGTTATTTACTGCTAAGGCTCATATCCAGGTATTGAATGGGATTTAATTAGTGCCATATAGCAAGTTGGCAACATTAAAGAAAATCCAGTCCAAATTCTTGAGAAACATTTTCCAGATTCCTCACAACATCCTAAGTAAGATGCCTCCCAAGAACCAGAAATCACGAGACTTGAAGCTGGATTTTGATTATCTTTGACTGAAATTATTACATAGTTGAGACGGATTAGCCCCTTTAACTATAGTAGGCAATTTTGACTCCATGCGGAAATTATATTACTTTTCTTCAGATGGTCTTTTGAAGTTGATTGGAGGAAGCCAACTCAATTTTGAAGCAAAGTTTAGGTGTAAAAAGCAATTAGATTAAGGAGCTGTACCCCAGGATGTCTTCACTAACAATCAGTTTCCAATTCAAACCAGACAATTATGTGGACAAGATCACCTTCTGAAATTCAGAAAAACTTTATCCTTGGCTCAGTCCAAGACTCTCCTCACAGCAACATAGGGAGCGAGATGCATAAACTCTTTTTGCTAAACAATGGTGCCCTGTGAGGCAGATGCAATAGAAACTATAGCCAAAGTTTTGTTCTCCTGCCAGTTCTACAGGGATACTCTTTTGCCACTGTTCTTTTCTCATCTCCAAATTCCCAGGGCAGGCTGACTTATTTTACTGATATTGCCCATTTTGTGTCTTGAAACATTGTCAGTCCTTGTCATACAGTCCTGTGTGTTAATGCCCCCTGCCATAAGGTGAGGATGTTAATATTAAAAGCATGTAAAGGGGCCTGGGCAATGTAACAGATTTCATTAACCAGATTAATGTAATGTTGTAAGTTACCGTCATGTGGTTTTATGCAGTTAAATCATTAATGTATGTTTTACTTGTATGGCCTATACAAAGATATATTGTAGATGTTGTATCTTCTTTAACAGAAATTAATTTTAAAATGTGACAGAGACAATAGCATTACAGGATCAAAGCAATATTCATTTGAACGAACACTCTCTGCATAATTAGTTCTAAATGTCCTACTTGATTACCAGTTGTCTATGAGGGAGCTCCATACTTGTCATTAGTCCAGACACAGAGAATCTGGGACTTTTTCATAATCCTTTGCAATGACTATTTTGGCAGGTATCTGATTGCTTCAAGATAGATGAACTAAATCCATAAAGCATCTTCCATTCATCTCCATTTGAATGTCAGTGTCTATAAACACTCTAGTGGAGTGGTGGAACAGTCTAGGAACAGGTGAATAGTTATTAAATGAGCATAGTGTATATACTTAAGCTGCAAGCCTATGCATATTTACCAGGGAATAAAACATACTAAGGAACCCTCTTAATTCTGTGTAAATTTGCATTGTATTTGGCTGCAATCAAAATAGAAATTATCAAAGTGCTCTTTGATATAAACATGGAGGTAGCCATCAAATTTTAAAAAGGCTTTTAATAAGTTGTATTCTTAGGTTGTATTAAATAATTGCCTATGTCTTTCAATTCTATAAAGGAAATAAGACTTAAAAATTACATATTTCAGGTCACCTAAGACAAAATCTAATTAATGGGTATTATGGAATAGCATAAATATTAGGTCATAATTAAGCTTTCTAAAAAGCAACATGGTACACGCAGTAACATGCAGTGAGCCCTGTGGAGTACATTGGGGAAACAAAACAACCACTTCATAAACGCATGG
Source organism: Thermophis baileyi (assembly GCA_003457575.1). Classification (NCBI taxonomy): domain Eukaryota; kingdom Metazoa; phylum Chordata; class Lepidosauria; order Squamata; family Dipsadidae; genus Thermophis; species Thermophis baileyi. The sequence continues at coordinate 364,239 of QLTV01002703.1, read as the reverse complement.
TACAACATAGGAGAACAATCCCATCATGACAAGATTCAGCAGTCCATCTGCATTTAAAAGACAAAGGCCACTTTTTTGAAGACAGCAAAGTCCACATTTTGGACAGAGGACCACTGGTTTGAAAGAGGGGTCAAAGAGGCCATCTATGTCAAAACTGAACAGCCCTCTTTCAACAGAGGGGGAGGGATACAACATCATCTATCTCCAGTCTACAACACAGTCCCTTCAATAGTTCCAAGAAGGCTCCATACCCATTTGCACTACTCAGGCGATCCTGAGGTTACAGATAAACTTCCAAGTGGCCTCAACCATTCTCTAAAAGAATGCAAATTACCAGCTGTCCTCAAAGAATATAAATCCTTCCATTTCCCACCCAGTCAGAGCTGAAGCTTCTTGGATGAGAAGTGAAACATCAGTTGCCTCTTGAAAAACCACCTTTGGGACTTTCTAAAAAGTGTTTTCATAATTATACCACCCTACTTGTGTTGACTTTTGTATCAAGAAACTTTTAGTTCTTTCTTTCAATATTTTTAAATCATTATGTGACTTATTTTTATCCACTAAAGATTCTACCACGAGGAATTACTGCTTAATTACAAGAAATTGTGGGGAAAGAAATAATTACTTTATGTGATTAAAGCATATTTCAATTCAATGTTATCTTTTGTTAACCAACAATAATTGATGGAAAGATATTGAACAACTACTCTAATTTACCCAAAATCCCAACAGATCTTGGAGCAATTGGGGAATAACAATGAGTACAAGCCTCATGACAAGAATATTCTGCTTGGTCAATTTTTATTTGAAAAACTATACACGTCAGTGTTCCCCATTGTGTTGCCTTCCAAAGATGATAAGATTAAAATTTTCCTGCTGGCTAGAGTTTATGAAAGTTATAATCCAACACTTCTGGATGGCAGTGTTTTAGAAATTTCTGTTTTCAAATTAAGGGAAACGTGGTTTTCAAATAAGCAGAATTAAATAAACTTAATGGTATGGCAGCGGCCATGTGCGAAGCTGATTATGTCACTCCTCCAAAGGTAGGAATAGCTAAATATAGATCCATAATTAGCATTGAAAATGGTAAAGCTATGCTATATTCATTTTTTAAATTCTTTAAAAAAATAAGGATGACCACCAGAGGAACATGTCAAGGGCTTTTGCATTTTCATTGCAATTGGTAATGATAATGATAAATCAAACGTTACAATTAACTAATCATGAAGTATTTTGTTAAACAAAGTTGGCAAACAAAGAAGATGCAATTTTCTGGTCTGCTTTCCCCAAAAGTTACATAGCAGGCATATTGCAAATTTTGGATGTCCATTATTTTTCTTTCAGATACTCTATTGTAGATCTTGAGTCAGCAGATCAGATGAATGAGGGAAGGATGCTTAAAGGAAATATTTTTGTCTTTGACTTGTCTTAAAACGTAGAGGCAATATTTCCTGTATCTTCTGCTGAAGATATTATTCCATGAACAGTGGAACACAAATAAAAAGATAAAAACAAAACAATGGGAAAGATTAAGCTCCTTTTGGTTTCTAAAAAGTGAACATAGTGAAGCATTTATTTTTCTAGGATACGTATTTATCAACATTCAAAAACAATATCTGTAGTTCACATATCATAAAAGTACTTGGCGAGCTTCTGAACAGTAAAAGTATTTTGGAGAGGGCTGAGCGTAAGATCAACAGCCATATTATTCTGACAGTTGAACGTGGGCTAAAACAAAACTTATTAATTCATCTGCCAAAAAGTTAAGCTTCCCATAAATTTGTTTATATTGAAATCACCACACTGATTAAACTGCCTTAAAAAACATTAAAACGAGCAAACAACTAAAACCTTTTCACTGAGGTCAAGCCCCACACACCCGGGAAAGTCCAGACGGGTTCGGCCGCATTTTCAAGCCCCCAAAGCGTCCTCGCCTTATTCGACCGGGTCTGCTCCGCATTAGCAGAAGCTGTCCGGGGCTAGAGACCAGGTGATCGATCAATGCCTCTCCGCGTTTACGCGCTTGGCTGCATCACTCGAGATGAACTCGAACTCGGCCCCCAATCCAGCGCTATAAACTCTTCGGGGCGCCCAAACTGGGCTGCTTAAGCACAGCAGACAGCCAGGTCAGTCCAAGCTCCACAGGCCGCTTCGGGCTTCCCTCGCTCCCTCCCGCCGCTCCGCTACAGGCGCAGTGCTACAAAGCGAAGGGAGAAAATGGAATTTGTTCTCTGCGCGCAGCAATTGGCTAACAGGGCGGGAGAGGCGTGGCGTCCTTGTCAGGCATTCCCGGGAAAGATTTCGCTGCACCGGAAATTCTGCTTGACTCGAGGGCCAACGGGGGCGAGGTAAAATTACGCCAGGTGCAAAACAAGTGGCGCGTCCTCCCTGCTTTCCAAGGTGATCTCGGGGTTACGTGGCGTACAGATCACCATGGCAATCTCCAGACGGCAGCCCAATGGGAGGGGAACGTGGGAGAGCCCCGGAATTGACCTTTCTGGCCAGCGTCTGGGAGCGCGACATTCTGGCGGGTGGCGAGAAAGGGAAGGGCGCTTGCAAACCAATCGCAAGAAACAGATGGTGGTAGCGGAAGGCGAGGGCTGAGCTCAGAAGCCCACCAGGCTCCCACTCACCCGGGCGGGCAGCAGCGGGACAGGAGCCACCCGGCTTAATGAATTCTTGGTTTAGCGGAATACTGTACTGCACTTCCGCACCCTCTGCCAGATTAGGCGATTTGCAGCTCTGGTGTTCCGCCTTAAGCAGCCTCTGCAGCACCTTCTCCCGCACCGTCTGCCTCCCAAATGAAAGGTGTCGCATGAAGCAAACTTCATACAGCCTGGGGAAAGGGGGCCGTTAAAGAGGTAGATAATCCAGATTTTATCGTATTGCCTTTTAGCCATTAATAATGAACTTATACAAGTTCTTATCCATTTAACAGCACTTATAGTTATGAAGTGATTTCTCTATGAAAAGAAAAAAAAGAGACTTGGAATGTGTGTAGGCATACATGCCTCACCTATCAGTGCCTTCTTTTTCTGGGACCCTGTGGCAGAGCCCAGGAAAAACTTTTTCAAGGAACATTTACATTCTGTTCTTCAAATTCAAATTGCGGCATAATATTTACTTAACTTTTTCCTAAAGGTACATAGGTTGTTGTTTCACTTAAGGAACATAAAATGAATGCTGTGAAGTATGTTTCAAGCAAAAACAGAATGCTTCAAGGACTTCTTGCCAATTTGTTTGCATTTATTAGTCATCAAATATACACATTAAATTTAAGTGGCCAAACAGACAGAAAAGCAAAGGAAATGCTGACGTTTAATGCAAAGTCACAGGTAGAACAATTAACCAATGGAATGGCTTGCCTCCGTGGGTGCTCCAACACTGAGGTTTTTAAGAAGAGATTGGACAGCCATTTGTCTGAACTGGTGTGGGATCTCCTGCTTGAGCAGGGGGTTGGACTAGAAGACCTTCAAGGTCCCTTCCAGCTCTGTTATTCTGTTAAATTGATTGTATGTCTCCTTCAGACTTCATTGTATGAGTCCTGTGGAAACCATCTTGCTGTCATTTCTACACTTCACAACATAAACCTATTGTTTGGATTTGTTAAGGTTTCTGTCAATACAGGAACAACAGAGCCAGATGAAGATTTCAGCCTTTATTTTCCTGTTGAGTGGATAAAAAAGATTGTTCTAAAAACTCTTACTACACATTTAAATTAATATTCATCAATTATAATGTCTTCAACTAGTCCAGCATACCCCATTATTTCATCATTTATTCTTTGCAAGCATCCATACCGTAATATATCATGGATTATTCTATTAATCTTTGGATTAGTTAAACTTTATCAATTCTTGTTGATGAATTGTGACCGAACCATACTATAAATAAGAAAACAAATAAATAAAGGGGCAGGTAACTAAATATTTTAGCTGGGTTCTAAGCTCTGAAAACTTAATTACAAAGCTGAGGTAGATGCCATGAAAAGGATCCTTTTTCCACAACACAAATGTGGAAACTTCTTTTGTAAAACCTTCCACGCATATTTGTTAAATAGTCCAACTTAACTAAGGGACTATTTATCTTGAGTTGATGTCACAGGGAAGAGGTGGTTGATTTATTCTCCATAGTGTCTGAGGGCGGGACAAGAAGCAATGGGTAGAAGCTCATAGAAGGAGATTCAACCTGGAACTAAGGAGGAATTTTCTGATAGTGAGAACAGTGAAATTATTTTGAGATTTGGAGATATTTGCCTATCACCTATATGTTTATGCTACTGCTTTTTCTTTTGCCCATTATGATCTTGCCTTGGTTTTACAGCTTTCTAGGCTGCTTTGGTGGCCAATTAGGAGCTGTATTTGAGTTATGCACTATGAAAGAATAATGTGTTTTGTTTAAAGAAGAGCATTACACTTGGCAGAAAACATCGAACATGGAAACCCAACATGGCTGAGGTTGTTGGACCCAAGGACTAAAAATGTTGTATAAATTACTAAGCAAATATATTCTCATTTTGGGGACCTTGAGAATTGGTAGTCTTAAGTGCAAAGAAATCATATTCTTAATTCAGACTCTGCAGAAAACCTTTTCTTGAATGAATTGAAGTAATTTTTTTGGGGAGAAAGCATAAAATAGCACCTTAGGATGGGGTTAAGAATTTATGAAATTCCAACAAGACTCTGAATTGAAAAGTTAGGTAGGAGAACGGAAGTAAGTATAATATACATGTATCTAAGCATTCCTTAGACTCCATGCTACTCATTTTAAATCTCTGGTTACATATTTAAATGTGTAAAAATGGAATTTTTGAAAATATACATGTGCATAACCCCTTAAAACTGTTTTGCTCTTTTTTATTTTTCAGAAGGTAAGTAATATAGGAATTAAAAATCTAGTATATGATACAGGCAGTCTCATGGCCCTCTTGCTTCTCTTCAGAGATATCATATATTGTTCACAATTAAATAGATCACTATTTACAATATATTTATATATTATCTATTGCAGGGGTGGGTTCCGAAAATTTCCGCTACCACTCTGTGGGCGTGGCTTAGGATTACGCGCGCGCACGCTCCCCCGGTGCAATTCTGTGTCCGCGCATGCTCAGTGACTATAATCTGCCCGAAACACAGCTGAGGAGCTGATCAGCTGTGCTTCAGACGAAGAATAAAGGACAGCCTTCACTCAAGGGCGGGTGGGAGGGCCCTTTCCAAAGCAGCAGCAGAGCACAAAAAATCCAAAACGAAAAAAAGCCGCCAAAAATTCCTGGAAAAAAATGGCGGCGCCCACGGACCGGCACCGACCAAGGCGGGTCCACGACGCCATCATGACGTCACCAGCGCCTCGCTACCGGTTCGGGCGACCCAGTACGAACCGGGAGGAACCCACCCCTGATCTATTGTATTTACAATATTTATATTGCACATAAGTTTAATTATTATTCACAGGTAGATCTTGACTTATAACCATTCATTTAATGAACAAAGTTATGACTGTTGGAAAAAATAACTTACAACCGTCCTTGCACTTAGGACCATTGCAATGTCTCCACGGTCATATAATCAAAATTCAGGTGCTTGGCAACCACAATGTATTTATGACAGTTGCAGCATCCTCGGGTTGCAAGGTCCCTCTACCTTCCTGCAGAAAAAAAAAAAAAAAAGGTCCTGAAATTGGGCACAACTCACTTAACTACCACATTACTTAGTGAAGGAAGTTCTAATTCCACTTTTGGTCATAAATCAAGGATTATCTGTACAATACAACTATTCTTTCCCACTACTATAGAATTCTGAATTCACAGAATTATACAGATAATTGTTAACTGGGTGGGGAATGTAAGAAGAAACACTTGCAGAATGTCACAGGTGCTAATTTCTATCTCATCCCTCATCTGGTTCAGCAGACTGGCTTATAAATTTCAAGCAAAGCATTTTCTCTCCTTCAACAAACCAAGCACAATTAAATGGGCAGTCAGGCTTCCTATATGCAGCTCTTTTATAGAATACAGAATAATAGAGTTGGAAGCAACCTTGGAGATCCAATCCCTGCTCCAACAGGAGACCCTATGCCATTCCAGACAAATGGTTGTCCAATCTCTTCTTAAAAACCTCTAGTGATGGAGCACCCTCAACTCCTGAGATTAAGTTGATCCACTGATTAATTGTTCCCACTGTCAGGAAATTTCGCAAATTTTGATGTCACAGGATGAATTCAAGTATGCTAATTCCCACATTTCCCCCCCCACTAGGGAAAGTGTATGGATGTGATGGATGTAATGAATAGGAATGTTATTGTTCTATTACAATGCAAGTATAAAGTTAATCCTCCCTCCCTCCCTCTCACAGGAAAGGAGCTGGAAAACTAAGAGAACATAGAGGTAGGTGAGAAGAAGGAGGCAAGAAAAGCAAAGTTAGAGTGAAAAAGAGTGAAAAAGAAAAGAATGGAAAGAAACATGAAGGATCTTGAAAGATAAACACTTTGATAACCTTGGACAAGCTAGGAATCACTCTGTAATTAAGCCCCTAGTACTTTTATTGAGTACCACTTTAGAGAAAAAAAGCTGATACCCTATATTAATTGTTCATAAGCTGTTATTGTGAAATAAAGGTTTGACTGGTTCTTTGAGTTAATGATAGACATAATTTTTTTTATTCTTCATAGAAACATATCTAGTACTTTTTCTTCCTCTTATATTCCCACAACAACAACACTGAAGTGAGTGGGACAGAGAGAGTGACTGGCCTAAAGTCACCTTAGAACTACAGTATGCTAGTTCTAAACTCATGCCTAGAACTCACAGTTTAGTTCTAGACCCATGCCTAGAACTCACAGTCTCCTAGAACTGGCACTCCTTGTGATGTGATATGATATATTTCCTCCTTGTAATACCTGTGATACTACCTGGAAGAGAACAGACGAGATCACATTTTTATATAAAAAGTCAAAATTTTGTGGTGGTTAAAGTCAAATTTTAAAGTACATTTATTTATCTCCAAAATAAATGTGGAACAATTTAAACTCCTGTTCAAATAAATTCTGGTTTTGCCACAATAAGCCATTTTGTTAGGAAATGGTTGGTCTTTTTACAAATGAATTGTCATGATGATGCAGCCAATCCCAAAAATACAGAAAATACAAAAAGTTGTTTACCTCTTTTGGTACTTCCTCTCTCTGACACCTAGAGAGAGAGACAGAGATATAAGAGGCAAAAGGTGGGAATACAGGCACAAAGGTGTGTGTAAAGAGAAGGGCACAGTGAGTCAGAAGAAGAGGATGGGAACTAGAAGAGAGACTTGCAAGGTAGCAAGAAGGACAAATAAAAGACCACCCTGCCCTCCAAAAATGCCCCAACCAAACTCTGCATCTAGCACTGACTTTCTGTGTTACAGTATAATATATGAAAACATTTCTCTTGCAGCTGGATGATGGAGGTAACTGCAAGAAAATCAAATTCCTTCTTTCTACTTTCTCAGCTTTCCTGAGAAAGTTCAGTCAGCCATGTCTGAGCCTAATAATGTGGGCTGTCATTAACTTCCCGTGTAACTGAGTGGATCATCATTTCATGGCTCATTGGGCTAATAATTTCATTGTGCATTGCTGATCCTGTGTGCAGTGTTGTTCCCTTTCCACTCAGTTGTTTAGACCTCCCCTTTATGGCACAACTTGACTAATTAAAAATAAGTCCTGCTACCAGATGGCGGATGAATGATAACCCCTTTTCTTCAGCTGACACAATTCTGTAGACCTCTCTAGACACTTTCTCAGGGAAAGCAAAACACATTGTGACACAAGCAATAAAATAGAGTAAATTACATACAGTACTTTATACTCTGCATTTCTTATTCAACTATTAATAGACTTCTTTACCCAGTGGGAAAATACAACATATATGAAAGCAACAGATTATGCTACTCAGATTTAATTAAAACTTACAGATGGACTAGTCTGGAATTCTGCCACATTGATTGATTGAAGTTTGAGTAATATCCTACATTTCCTCCAGAAGCTCAAGATGGCATTGCCTAATCCCAACAACCCTGTGGGGTAGGTAGAACTGTGTGGTTCAATAGCATCTTGTGATCGCTGTGGCAGAAGGTAGACTTGTACCTGGTCCCTGATCTAGTCTAACACCTAGTCTATACCACCCTGAGCAATCAAATTGTTTCTGCAGATGTGCAGGCTTGCTTAAGTGGCACTATTGATACCCTGGAGTAGCTCTGTCCATTAAAAAGCCATATTTTTCAGCAGTGTACCAGTAATAATTATATTTATTATCACATCATTCAAGCATGCAAGTACTTATACATCAATTTTCTTTTGAAGATTGTAGCTAAGAGAATATTTTTCTTCTTCCAAGATGTGAAAAATCAATTCCAAGATATTATTTAAAGTAATCTGAAATTTTGGATTTAGGATAGAAGAAAACTGAAGTTTGAATTGGCTGAGTTGGGAAGCAATAACGTGGATGATATCAAAGAAACCAGAAAGTAACTCTTAATGCTATATTCTACCAACTTCTATCCTGAAATCCCACAGTAATTTATCAGAAGGAACTATGCAATTTCCAAATGATGTAAGACTATCTAAATGGAGACATGCCAAGGGCCATGACAAAATATCTTCTCCCTACTTCCCCTGCTACACATACCAGGCCACCCAGGCCATCCCATTGTCTTTAAGCATCAGAAGCATCACAACTATTAGGTTTCAAGAATTCTATACTCAGATTTTATGCCACTAGATTTCCAGTTACTTGACACACACCACTTGAGTTCCTAAGGTGGAATCTCATTGGCAATCTCTCTAACACTAAATTTATTTTAAATCTATTTTAGCTACCATGGATGTTGAGGCACTTTACATCAGCATCTCCCAGAACTTCAAGCCATTAGGAACACCAACAATGATGTCAATACATTGTGCCTTGCCAGCAGTTTGTTGTCACCTAGCTATCTTAACATTGGCAATAACAAATCAGCTACTGGCACATTCATAGCTCCACAATATGCCAGCATCTTGTAAAGCAGTAGAGCAATGCAGAGATAGCCTTGAAGAAAGTATGAGGCAACTGTTAGGCAAGCATAAACTTAGGTCAGCAAACAAGACAGGAGAAAGAAATCAAGATTGCCCCACCTTGACTTCTTCGGTAGAAGAGAGAGGGAAGGATAAATAAGGTCAGACCTTCAAGATTCTGTCATAGCTTACATGAATAAAATAAGAGTTTTAATATTTCCTCTGTATCTGTTTCCTGACCTGGTCTATTTCAAAGGCATGATATATTTTCAAGGCTGGTCTCGAAAAAAGCTTTCTCAACACTTATCCCTAAGCCCCTCCTTTACTTAAGATTTATTTGGTGATATTTTCATCAGATGGAAGCATGGAAATGAATTACTCCAGATTCCATCAAAGAGCTCAACCACTTCCACCATAAAATTTGTTGAAAAAGGTACTACCACACTTCTGGGGGGAAAATTGTATGTTCAAAAGCAGGATGGAAAGGAAGGAAACTAAGGTCAAGAAAGTGAATTATTTAGAAAATCAGTATGGTATTGCACATTCATACAATGAGAAAAAACCTAAGGAATGCTTATGCTTTCCTTATGAGGATATATTCAATATATTCTCATTAAATGCAATACAGGGAAGATGACAATTTATTCTCAAATGAATTTCAAGGAAGAGAAACACAGAAGAGTATGATTTATGGAGATTTATGGTATGGTTATCAACATTCGACTAGCAAGCCCAAAAGAAGTAGACTACACTCAGAATCTTTTTCCTGCTATTTTGAAGTGGAAAATTTCAGAACACTAGTTTTGGCCAGTGTTTTTCAACCTTGGTAATTTTAAGATGTATGGACTGTAACTTCCAGAATTTCCCAGCTAGCATGGTAGCTGGGCAATTCAGGAATTGAAGCCCACACATCTTAAAGTTGCCAAAGTTGAGAAACACTGGTATAGACTGTAAAATAAAAAAATTAACAATGTACAACAAATATTTTCAAAAGTTTTGCTTCCTAAAAAATGTCTGGTGATTATGATAGACCCCTTCAAATTGAACAAAAATATAATTTCAGAATGACTGTACTACATAGGAATCTTAAGACATATGAAGAAATAAGAGCCGTGGTGGTGCAGTGGTTAGAATGAAGTATTGCAGGCTAACTCTGCATTCCCACTGCCAAGAATTCAATCCTGACTGGTTCAAGGTTGACTCAGCCTCCCATCCTTCTGAGGTCAGTAAAATGAAGACCCAGGTTGTTGAGGGCAATATGCTGACTGTACATCGCTTAGAGAGGGCTGTAAAGCACCATGAAGCGGTATATACAGTAAGTCTAAATGTTATTGCTAAGTGCTATTGCTATAAAGTTAACATTTACTGACTATAATGTATTTAATTGCATAATGTTTCCAACATGCTGCATGAGTTCAACAAGGCTAAAAGTATTTTGCTGTTGATTTTCATTTGTACTGATTGTCCAATGCATTTTGCTGCAGTGTCTAACAATAGTCAGCCTGCATTGATGGATTTCAGTTTCCCTGATACCATTTTTTCCATTGTGGCAATACCCTGGTGAAACTTTTGCCATGTTTGTCACTGACTGCACCTAGATTTTCAGGAAAGAATTTTAAGTGTGAATGCAGAAAATAAATCTTCAGTGACAGGATGCACCTCATGATCTTGTATGCTACGGTATAAGAATTTTGTCAACTAGCTGAATGTAGTTTGGTGCTCTGTAGTTGCTAAGAAAATTCTCAACGAGATCCTTGAATAATTTCCAGGTGATTTTCTCTGGCCCAGTAGCAGATTTTCAAATCATTTGTCATATCTGATCTGTGAACAAACAAAAATACCTTCCTTAATCTTGGCATTCTTGGAAACATCTGTCTCAAAAAATGAAAATCCTTATCTTCCTTTTCATCACTTAAAAAAAAAATCATCAGTCCGAGTTTTATGTGAAGCAGAGACAAAAATATCTTTGTTGGGTTAACAAGTGGTTTGTAAGCCATTTTTTTAATGTCCTGGAACCAAGTTCTTTTAGAGTGGCTATTTCTTTTTAATGTAATGCAATTCTCTTGCACATCTGTCCTATTTGCATTTGTAACAACAGTACTTGGTATATCCAACCTGCATTCCAGGCAGCAAAGTCACTACTTTTAGATCTCCACAGATATTCCAGTTGTACCTGGTGTACTCGATGTGCTTCAACAATAGTTCCATGTTTTCATATGTTCCTTTCATATATTCAGCATAGCCAACAGGTACTGAAGAGTGTACATTGTCATTGTATTAAAAACAGAAGATTTTTTTATAAAATGGTATGTGATGTTAAATTGAAGGTTATTTTTGTGATTAGCACCCAAAAATCTATAAGATAAACCTAGAAGTGTCCAGGAAACAAAACCTTCATTGTCCAGTGAAATCTATAATAACACTCACACAAACAGAGAGAAAAGAAAAAATCCATTTGTGTTTCCAGCTACCCTAATCAAAAGATTATGCATTCCTGTTTTAACTGTATAAAAAAGCAAGCAATAGGGCAAAGACCCAAAGAGTAAAAATGTCTTCTAAAAAAACTGAAAGTCAAGCATAAGAAAATTGAAAAGAGGGGGAAAGTACTGTAGTTAATATCTAAACGATCAGATGCTATTATATAAAAGTCTGGTGAAGAGCTACATAAGGAGCTACATAATTACAGAATGTCATTCTGAGGGGAAAAAAAGTGTGAAAAGGTATTTAATACAGTTTAATAAAATGGACTGGTCACCTCTCCGAGTGATAAAGATTTTGGTTGGTGGTTCAATTTCTGTTTGTATCCTTTGTGTACATTGGTGTGGTGTGAAAAGGATGAGAAATGACATCCACAACCTCTTCTAAAATCCCAGTTCCAATATTCATTTCAGATATTCTCTATGGTGCAGTATGGGTAAAGGAAAATGTAGTTCAGTATAAAGTCTAATTGTACACAAAGCTACAATAGGATGCACATGAGGGAAGAATTTCTTCAATCCTAATCAATTAATTCTTCAACCCTCATAACCTAATGCTGGTGAGTTTTAATATATATTTTTGTTTAGAGCCTTCAAATTCAAAACTACAGGCCAATCTTGTTGTTGAACGTAGACTATAAAATATTTGCGACAATTATGGCGGAACGACTTAAAAAATATTAAATAAAATTATTTACATGGATCAAAACGGATTCCTTCCTAAATGGCAGATAAAGGACCACATAAGAATTATATTAAATGTATTAGAATACTATGAAGCCCACCCAGACAAACAATTTGCTCTGATATTGGTCGATGCACAAAAAGCCTTCAATAATTTGAATTGGCAATTTCTTAATATACAATTGGACATGATGAAATTTGGAGGAAAATTTACTAAAATGATTAAGGCAATATATTCTAATCAAACAGAGAATATATTACTAAATGGAGAAGCAACAGAAAAAATTAATATAAACAAAGGGGTCAGGCAAGGATGTCCACTATCACGGTTGCTATTCATACTCTTTCTAGAAGTTCTATTAAAACAGGTTAGAGAAAATCGAGATATAAAAGGGCTGAGAACTAGAAAAGAAGAATACAAATTGCAGGCATTCGCCGATGACATGGCGTTTATAATTGAAGAGCCCCTGGAAACAGGGATAACATTGATTCGAGAATTACAGGAATTCGGAAAGGTTGCAGGGCTAAAAATAAACAAAAATAAAAACCAAAAATCTTACACAAGATCAAAACAAAGAATTAGAGAGGCTATTAGAATTCCAAATAGTTAAAAAAGCAAAATATTTAGGGATTTGGCTGACCACAAAATGTTCCTCCATAAAAGAAGACAATTATATAAAATTATTATCACAGATTCGGAAAGATTTGGAAAATTGGGCAAAATTACAGTTATCTTTAGTAGGAAGAATCACCACTATTAAAATAAATATCTTACCTAAAATTTCATATCTATTCCAAACAATCCCAATAAAATTAAATAATTTTTTTTGAAGAATTAAATAAAATAACTCTAAAATTCATTTGGCAAAGGAAAAGGGCCAGAATAAAATATAAACTTTTACAGGATTCCAGACTGAGAGGGGGCTTTGGCCTACCAGACTGGGAACTGTACTACTGGGCAGCCATGGTAACATGGCTTGGAGAATGGGTAATCTTAAAAAATAAGAGAATATTAGCTATTGAAGGACATGATTTACAACGGGGCTGGCATGCATTCTTGTGGGAGGGAAAGAATAAAATACACAAATATTTCCAAAGACATCAAGTGAGAGATGCATTAATGGAGGTTTGGAGGAAAATTAAACAAAATTTTTATACAAAAATTCCGAGATGGATATCAACAATGGAAGTATTTGTTTATCCAAATGCTATGGACTTAAATAAAATAGTTACATACAATGAATTATTAAACGAACAAGGGAAATTGAAATCGAATCAGGAATTGCAAACACAGGGAATTAAAATAAACTGGTGGCCCTATATACAAATTAAAACAAAGTATAAAAAGGATCTGGAACAATACGGTTTTCAAAATGAGCAACAAGAAATTGATAAAATACTAACAGGCACGGATGAAAAAATGATTATCAAGATATATAATTGTTTACTAAAATGTAAAATGGAGGAGGAAACGGTAAAAGTAACAATGATTGGGTGGGCCAAAAATTTTGGGTATAATATTGAATTGGAGTACTGGGAACAAATTTGGGGAAAAAAATACAAATTGACAATGTCAGCCGCATATAAGGAGAATATATACAAATTGTTCTACAGATGGCATCTACCACCAGCGAGATTGGCCAAAATGTATTCAACTATACCACCCAACTGTTGGAAATGCAATCACGTACAAGGGACATTCTACCACATGTGGTGGACATGCCCCAGTGCAAAGAAATATTGGGAAAAAATTAAAAAATGGATTGAGGAAATAACAGAGCAGAAAATTGAGATGAGGCCAGAACTGTTTCTATTGGGAATAATAAAAGTAAATATTAGAAAAGAAATTTACTATATCACACAACATATAATAACAGCAGCGAGAATTACATTCACCCAAAATTGGAAGAAAGGGAAGGTCCCCTCGAATGCAATGATCATAAAAAAGGTGCTAGAATGTGCAGAGATGAATAAACTAACGATGGAATTGAGAGAGAGAGGGGAAACAACGTATTATAAAATATGGAACAGATGGTATGATTGGCTCAAAAAGAAAAGTAAAATTAATGTGTAAAGTAATACAGAATGATGTAATAAAATGTAATAAATGCAATTTGAGAATCTAAATGGTTGTAAAACAAAGTATAAAATGTATAAATGAATAGATGGATATAAGAATGTTTAAGTTAAAAACAATAGCCTTAAATATGGAAAATGTAGAATTGAGAAAGAAAGAAATTCCGATATTGTAAAGCTGTATTAGTGGAACTATGTTTTGTTTTTTAAATGTGAAAAACTTCAATAAAAAGTATTTTTTTAAAAAGAGCCTTCCAATGTTTCTTCTAACTTTGATTTCAAATAGCATACATTACTTCTAAGTGCTGGAAGAGCCATGGTGGTGCAGTGGTTAGAATGCAGTGTTGCAGGCTAATTCTGCCAACTGCCAAGAGTTAAATTCTCACCAGCTCAAGGTTGACTCAGCCTTCCATTCTTCCAAGGTCGGGAAAATGAGGACCCAGATTGTTGGGGGTAATATGCTGACTCTGTAAACCGCTTAGGGCTGTAAAGCACTGTGAAGCGGTATATAAGTCTGATTGCTATTGCTATAAGGGTACATTGGAAGGAGAAGAGGCTAAAGAGATAGATTCCTGCAAATAGAACTGAAAATATTTTAGAACTTTTTGAGAGATTATCTCAAAAAAAAAATTGAGATATTAGAGCCAATCAAATGACAATGTAAATTTTAAGATTACATACTGGGTACATTTGATCTCTTGCGAAACAGGAAATAAATCATGTTGTTAAATGGCAAATATAATTTTCCCCATATTGCATCATTAATGTTTTTTGCCATAAGAGGGAGCAACTGTCATATTATTGACATGTGGATTTCAAGGAGCTTTTCTTTTGAAGTATTAGCTGATAATTCATGTCTACTATTGAATTCTTTTTGCATCTAAATAAATTCAATCAAAATGTCATCCCTCTGCTCATTTATCCAGCCTTAATCACAAAAACCTTAACCACAAAAACACCTGCAAGAATGTTTACGATGGGGAAAGATAGTATGATACCCTTCACCTGTGGGGTTGAATGTGACATGTATTTGCTTCTCAACAGAGTCCAATCCTGAATGTGTTCTAAGAAACATGTCATGAATGGATGGGCCTTTGTACGCCTGCAGGCGCTCTATTTGAAGGGAGCATCTGTGTATAGACACAGTATGAGTTTATCAGCAAGGGGTAGAATCTGGCAGATCTTGTCTGTAGAATGGGGTTTCAATAGGAGGCCCTTGGAGAATACCAAGGCTATAACCTATATTGAATTTAAAAAAAAACAGCAGAAGATAATAAATTTACAGTTACGGATCAAAGAAGAAAAGGGATATTTCATGGAATTGAGGTGTATAAATAATACCTACATAGTATGAGTAGAGTATCTCAAAGGAAACTAACATGGCATTCATTTTTTCCCATATCTGGCAGTTAATAAAACAATACAATTAATTTATACACAAAAAGGTCTATGACTTGAACTTTATATATACTCTCTAAGTAATGCTTTAGGCAAACTTACTCCTGCTAGAAATACTAAGTATTCATTTTTCCACTACAATCCAATATCAAATTAGTTCTTTTACTGTGACTGTAGTACCAGATAATAGTATTAAACAATTTCAGAATCATTTCTGTTTTAGACAACAGAAGAGATGCAGACATGAAGCTATCCTACCTATTTATATTGGATAAGGTGGCATATCATCTTGTAAAGAGAGTCATAATTAGACTTTAAAAATATTTTTAGTTTAGTATATTTCAACTAATTAACAGAAAAGTTATACTAGATATACAGTACATGCAATGCAGGAGTGTGCAGTGATCTGGATTCCAAGGGGAGAAGATGATTCAGTGTGTACAAGGGTGTGTGCACTGCACCTGTGAACAATTCCTTAAAGTTGCTGTATCTTTTCTTTGGCACATTTGATTTAAGTAGGTGTTGACAGGTGTATAGTATTCACCCACTCACACCCTGAATCACCTTCTCCCCTTTGAACCTGGATTGCAACGCAGTTCCAGGTCACCTCAACTGATCTCAGAAGCTAGTGGGTATTTGCAAGCCTAAGAATTCCAGAGCTATTAGGCTCAATGAAGAAGCTGAAAAATTTCTTAGAAAAAGAACATTGCATGGATGCAGCTACAAGGAGTCAAGCTTAACTTAAAGGCATCTTTTTAAATGTACATTCAAAACAAGGCTGGTGGATGGGTCTCCTTAAACAAAACCAAAAGTTGGACCTTGTCACTAGGAAGTATTAATATTTGACCGTTTGTCAAAAAACAAACCCCAAAACAAATAAAAGAGCCTTAAATTCAAATATTGGCAAACAAGACCGATCAACAAACAGATCAGGTATGGATTTCTCTTTCCATTAGTTGTATAACTCTAGTTTTTCAAGCCTCAATTCTCAGAATTGTTGGCATCTTCCAAATGCAATCGAGATATGATATGAACCAAGAGAAACACTTTTTATTGGTATCTGTCTTTTCCACACATATTTTCTTGGCCTAGCAACCTCAGTTCTTTTTAACCTGACATGAAAGAATAAACCTCAGATAGCACTTTTTTGTAGTGCATAGACTTCAATTCCCCTACAAGCCAGCCAACTGCTCATTTCTCTCTAGCTTACCTCAAAGGGTATTTTGCATTAAGTTTCCTGCAAATAGGTTGATGATGTGCTTTGGGATCCTCTGAATAGTAACATTCCAGCTATGATACAGACATCCAGATAAGAAATACTTCCTTTTCATGGATAGATAGAAGATTTTCAAAAATCCTTTAAAAGCCACATGTTGGCACATGTAAACATTATCACTTTTGATTCTTTCTTAGACTGTTATGTTACATCCAATCTGAACATTCCATTTCCATGTTATGTCTAATATCCACACCTTGTAATATACTGATAAAAGAGGAATGTTGAATTCTAACACTTATCAGCAGATTGTATTATTATTTTCTCTCTTAAGGCACCTGTATATTATCTATTGACACAAAGACAGCATATTTCTTCCTCTGGAAACAAACCTTTCTTGAGCCTAAATTTCTAAATGTGTAAATTTCAACATTAAAAATGGATTGTGATTAATATCAAAGATTAGAATGTCATAATGAAACAAATGTTATTTCTGAACAAGTCTACCAAACCATGCATATACAAACCAAATCGTTATATTAAAGTTTGTTCACACTGTTAGCACTCAGAGAAACTTAATTGTTTGGTACAACTGCTTTATTATAGGTACCATCCTGTAACCAGGAATTCAGATCCATAGCTTTAAAGGATATTCTACCAAAAGAGGCCATTCAATGAAGTTATTTTTTTCAATGGCCATGTAGAAGGGAGCAGAAGTGTGAACACAGGTCTACCAACGCAGCTATGTATATTTTAGTCCTAAGTTTGTATAAGTAAAAACTTATGTAAAAGTTGCATATACTGGCTGTTTTTCGATCACACACTAAGTCAAAATATTTGGCTAATAAGCATACGCAAACGGCCGCTAGATTTCCCCTACTCTCATCCCCTATGCCAGGGTTCGGCAACCTTAAAAACTCAAAGAGCCATTTCGACCCGTTTCCCAGAGAAAACAAAACACCTGGAGCCACAAAACCTGCGTGGGTGTGGCCAACTCGACGTCATTCCCACCAAGTCACATGACCCCCCAGCTACACCTACCCAGGTTTTGCGGGTCTGTTTTCTATGAGAAAAAGATATCTGTCTCTCTCTTTCTCTCTCTCTCCATCTCTTTTTCTCCCTCTCATCTTTCTTTCTCTCTTTCCCTTTCCCCATCTCTCTCTATCTCTCTCCCTCCCTCTCCCTCCCTCATCTCTCTCTTTCTCCCTCTCTCTCCCCTTCTCTCTGTGTGTGCTGAGGAACGATCGCCACCCCTGGCTTCTCTTCGGGCGACCCTCCTCCCCTTCTCGCGACTCCCTGGCTGGCTGTGGCGCGCGCGGGGAGCACCTCTTCAAGGTG